>MJUU01014612.1:18583-35696 GCA_002080025.1 Modiolus philippinarum | reverse complement strand
TGCGATAGCAGTCTTCTTATTTGTAGGATTAAATGCAATTAGACATGTATTTTAACTGTATATGAGGTCTTGCGGAACTCCGCTATGGTCACTTTTTACACTTGTGTCAGATTTATTCCAGAATTGAAAACACAATCGCTGCATTTAGAATTGACTGTGGCTTTTCACAACATCAACCTGTTGAAAGGACGATTTCATCACGTCATTTGTCTAATATCATTAGTTTAACTGCATCCCAGAGTATCGTTATTAGGTATTGTGTATATTAAAAGATCTCACTAACACCATAACAATTTTGAACAAATATTAATGTATAATAAAATCAATAACGATGAAAACAAAACATTCCAATACAGCAACGGATCTTCATGATCGTGGCACATCAACCTTCCGGATTACCAAGTATCAACATGTAAAAAAATATATATCAGTTGATTAATGCTAGGTTTACACCGCCGATCAGACCAACTCGATCAACTCGACCATGCTGTTTTATCCCGACCATCGTCATAAAATTCATTGATCAAGCTAGCTCACGATGTCCACTCGACCTTCTGACACCCGATATAACACGACTAACACTCGACCATTCTCGATCTCTTTACGATTCACGTGCGACTTATGCTCGATCCTCACTGACCAACCAGACTTTGTCAGATTGAGCCAGATCATAGCCCGATTTGTGTTTGATTAACTAGACCTGGTCGGGAGAAGATTGTGAAATGGTCGAGTGTGCTCGAGTTTTGTCCTGTTGGTAGGTTTGTATATATGGCGATATAACGTGAAAATTCAGCATGGTAGTAGAGCAGCAAAATTTGTGGCCCATGTGACTGATGCTTCAAGGAAATGATGATAACTGTGATAGATATAGAGTGGCAGAGAAGGCAGATCTGACACAGAAGGCGTGTATTTTGGGTTAGACAATATCAAATGCTTCAAAGTCATCATTATAGTGGAATGAATGTTCGCTTTCACATACTAGCAGGTAATCCTCCTAATCATGCGTCAGAGCCGTGCAACTGTGCGATCTGATATATATAACAAAGGACATATCATCACATGATATCGATGGTAACTAGATTTACAGTAGTTTCCGTGTATAACTTTAAACCTGCATTCTGTATAAAAATCCGGTTTTTAGAAAGTGAAAATGGTGAGCGGTTGCCCGTTGGGTACATCATTTGCCCGGTGCAAATCTTAAAGAATTTTTTTATCTGTAGTACATGTTACAAATGTTCGAAATCGCATTCTTCTTATGTCATTTAGATTGAATCAAATCTTGTGATAAGAGTACCAACCTGCTCGGAAGAAACAATAATTTTTTCTTGAATGCATGTGTTTAGTGAATCTGTTTCTGGAATGTGTATATTGGGTACATCTTGGATTCAATTTCAAATTCTGTCAGCATAGCTAGTCGATAGAATTTAAGCCCTCTGCACGTCATTGTTTAAGTAGTAACATGCACAATCTGATATTCTTTTCTACAATTCTCCAAGTTGGGCTTTTGCCATTATTTTGTGTCCGTTGTCCATAAACTTTGCATTCAAATATATTCTACCCAGAAACCGCAGAGTCATGATAGACCTCGATTGGTTCAATGTGAAAAAACCGTTATGTCCGCTTCTAATCAAACCGCCAATTGGGTATATAGTTTGATATTGGACCTTATTGGAAAACTCATTCTAACGTTACCTCTGAAACCCCCAAGCCAATTAGACCAGACTTGTTACGATTGCCAAATGATGGTCCCTTTTCAAAATAGTGTCTGCCATATCGTCAGCTAATACAAGATGACCGCCAAAGGGGGACTAAGTTTTACATTGTACCAGAAGGATTTTCACTGGACCAATTGCAGCCAAAATTGGTCAAAATAGTCCTTGGATGTTCCAATTTCAAAAAAGTATTTATCTTGTCTGCATGCAATCCAACGGGGAACATAATTTATTATTCGACCTTACTTGGGCATTCCAAGATCTTCTACTCTGAAACTTCTGTGCCAATTGGCCAAAATTGAAAACAATAGTCCTTGGCTGCATGGTCCCACTTGAAATAGTATCTGGCAGATTCTCATCATATCAAAGATGATCATCAACCAAACTTGATCACAATAGTCCTTTAAAAACTGAAGTAAGGCCATAGTGAGACGTTGAGGCTCTTGTCTTGAAAGCCTCATGTTGTGATATTGTGAAAAGATAACATGCTGTCGTGTTAAATCGAGTAAACGTCTTGAGTGGTCGAGTAAAAGTCGGATACAGGTCGGGAAAAACCAGGTTATGGTCGGGAAGATCTTGTATAGAAAAAAGAATGAATCGTGTTAGTCGAGTACTGATCGAGATGTTATGGAAGCGACTCGATCGGCATAAATCGAGAAGCGAATGAGTTAAAGTCGGGTAGAAATCGGCATGATCGGCTAAAATTTTGAAAGTCGATCAAGACCGATATCGTTTCGACCTCTTCGAGACTACCTCGATCAGACCCCGATTGATTCCCGACCTGTTCTCGACATATAATGCACACGACCTCCTCACGATATTTTTTGACATGTCAAAAATATTCGGGAACGCAGCTCGAGTTCAACAGAGTTAGTAAGATCGCCCCAATTTGGTTAGTAGACCGAACACGAATCACGATCCATGAATATTCATAGATCGAGTTCGGTCGAGTTGCTTTGATCGGCAGTGTAAACCTACCATAACTGAATGATTGGGTTAAATAAAATTTATGCTAATTTTGTTGCAATTGAATGTAAGTATCTTGTAATTGAAAGACAGTTAGTTTGAAATAGTAATATAAAAAGAGTGTTTCGTAAATGTCAACTTTGCACTCGTATATTCAGTTAGTATTTGCCTAAGAGTAAACATATTGCCATAATTGAAATGAATACTGATTACCATTTTAAATGATTAAAACCCTTATTTACCATTTTACTAGAATTTTTACAGAAAGAAATTTACCATGCAGTATTGGAAAACGTACTAGCCCTAATGTAATGCTTTTGACTACAACCAGTCAATAATTATATAAAATGTTCCTTAATGAAAATTTAGACTCCCCAAAGGAGAGTGGTATTTTGCGGGGTGTGACTCCTCCTAAACGGAGGCTGACCCCGAGGGTCCCGGGATATAGAAATAGGACCCATTCCGTGGTTGTGCGGGATTAATAAATACACAACCCATCTTTCGGATGGGATGTAAACTCAGGTCCACGTGTTGGAAGAAATGCCACGCTTCCTGCACGTTAAAGAACCCTTGTAGCAAGCTCTTTAGGTGATCGGCTACAAGGCTAAATTCCCCGCCCTTGACGATTTCACCCTACTTTTCCAGTGGCAGTCAGAATTTCCCGTCCCATGGCCATTTCCATGCCCCAAAGTGATTATTTATCAACAAACTTGTTCTCGTCTTGATATAGCTGAAATATTGCTGAGTAGACGTTAAACAATATTCAATCAATCAATCAATCATAGTCGTAATATGGTGATTGCAATCTTTCACAGTAATAATGTGATCAACAATATATTAAATATATTAAAATAGAGAGTTTCAACTAATTCAACTTGCAGTTGTTATATAACTACTGGTAATATGTGGAAATATTCATCCAAACCCTGGACCCCAATCTGAAAACCTTTCAATTTGTCACTTAAACTCGAGAGGTTTACTAGCTTTTGATAAAGAAACTAAGAGTAATACTGTAAAGATTGATGAAATTGAATCTATATTATGTACAACTAATAAATTTGATATTATTTGTATGTCTGAAACATGGCTTAGTAGTAAAATATCAGACGATGAAATGAAACTTTATATAGACGTGTCCGGGAATGGAGGTGTTTGTATCTATGTTACTGATTCAATTGAATCTGTGCGAAAAGAAATGTACGAAGTTAATGGTATTGAACTTATATGGGTCCAAATACAAAGTGAAAATTTTTAATTTTTAGTAGGCACATGTTATAGACCACCAAATCAATCAAGTGCTAAAAGAAATGAATTTTTGAACAAATTTCAGGATTCAGTTGATATTGTGAAATCTGGTGCACCGGATGGGATATTGATACTTGGAGATTTTAATGATAAATGTATAAATTGGTATGAAAATCATGTAAATAGTGAATTAGGCAACCGATTAGTTCACTTGATAGTATCAAGAAATTTTGACCAATTAGTTAATGAGCCTACAAGATATACAGAAAATACAGAAAGTTTACTTGACTTAATTTTTTGTGATGTTCCCTAATTGATAGTTGATTCGGGTGTCATGCCCCCTTTATCTAATTTAGATCATTGTACCATTTTTTGTAAGCTAAAAACAACATGCATACTCTCGTGAAGTTTTGGATTATAAAGTTACAGATTTGAATGAGTTAAATAATGCATTATTGGTTGCTCTTTTTGATACTGCTTTTCTTGTATATGATGATATTAATGATATTATAAATTATACCTATGAACTTATATTCTCCATTTTACGTGAAAATATCCCAAATAAAATTGTAACTATAAGACCAAAGGATAAACCTTGGATGTCTAATGGAGCTCGACGAGCTTTCAGAATTCGTGATAGAGAATTTCATAAATTTAAAAGTTCACCAACTGCAGAAAATAAATTAAGATTAACGATTGCTAGAAGAGAAGTAAATAGATTTAAGCCAAATGCTAATAATAGGTATACTAAAAAAAACTGTAGATAAACTTTCAGTGGTCAACCTTGACCCAAAGCAGTTTTGGTCTCTTAGCAAAACAGTTTTGGGTTCTAAATCCTGCCACTGTATACCACCACTTAATGAGAACACAGGAATGATATCAGACGAGGAACAAAAAGCCGAAATATTTAATGCAATGTTCTCTTCTCACATGAGATTAGATAACTCTAACTCTCCCCCTCTTCCCCAATTTAACCTACATAAGAGCAAGTGCAAACAAATGAAAATGAAGTATTTGAATTGTTATCAAAAATTAATAAAGACTAGTCCTCAGGTGCTGATGGATTAACTAATATAGTGCTTAAAGAGTGTGCCCAATCTCTTTGTAAACCATTTACAAGAATATTCAATTATTGTTTGTCAAATGGAGAATTTCCAACTATATGGAAAGTAGAAAATATTTGTCCTGTATTCAAAAGTGGTGATAAACAAAGTAAAAGTAATTATCGACCAATATCACTTTTACCCACAATATCCAAATGTTTAGAAAAAATTGTTTTTAAAAGATTGTACGAGTTCTTGAATGATAAAAATCTACTTATTGAAAATAATAGTGGATTCAAAAAGAAAGACTCAACTGTTAATCTTCTTGTCAGCATGTTGCATAACATTTATAAGTCTACGGATGAAGGTAATAATGTTTGTGCTGTTGTTTTTGGATGTATCTAAAGCCTTTGATAAAGTATGGCATGATGGTTTACTTTTTAAATTAAAACAATTGGGAATTAGTGGTAACTTGATAAATTTTATTGAAAACTATTTGTTGAACAGATCTCAGAAAGTTGTGATAAATGGCAAATCTTCAAATGTAAAATTTACTAATGCAGGTGTTCCTCAGGGCTCAATATTAGGTCCCTTATTATTTTTAGTGTATGTTAACGATATAAATCATGATATTGAAAGTCAAATGAAGCTTTTTGCTGATGACACAACCCTGATAAATGTTATTGATAATCTCAACTCATTAAATGTGTTAAATAATGATCTTACAAGATTAAGCAGATGGGCCTCACAGTGGAGAGTTACTTTTAACCCAAACAAAACTGAATATATGATTTTTAGTAATTCAACCAAAAAAGTTATAAATGATGATCTTATTTTAGATGGAGTTATACTAAAGCGGGTACCTGAACACAAACATCTGGGTTTAATTTTACAAGAGAATTTATCATGGGAGAAACATATAACTTCCATTTGCAAAAAATCAAATAAAAGATTGGACATTATGTTAAGGATGAAAAGATTGTTACCAAGAACATGTTTAGAAAAAACTTTATAAATCTATGATACTTCCTATTTTAGACTACTGCGATATACTTTATGATAATTGTACTGTAAATGAAAGTGATTTACTAGAAAAAGTTCAAAGGAGAGCAGCAATCCTGTCGACAGGTGCTTTTCGTATAACAAGACACAAAGATTTGTTGAATGAACTAGATCTATACCCTTTATATATTCGACGTAAAATACATAAAATCGTCTTTCTCTTCAGAATCATAAATCATGATTGTCCAAAATATTTATCTGATTGTTGTCCTTTAGTGAATCATAACACAGAAAATTATAATCTACGTCGCATGGATAAAGTTTTACCGTTACATGCACGTACATCTAAATTCTCATCGTCTTATTTTCCTTCCTCAGTCAGGGAATGGAATAAGATCCCAACTGATCTTAAATTAACAGTCTCCATTAATGTTTTTAAAGAAAAGATTAAAAAATATTTCTGTGAAAGCAATTATAGAAAGATTTATTCTTTGGGTTATGGTTTAGGAAAAATTAATCATACCCGTATTCGTCTTGGGTTAAGTGGCTTAAATGATCATTACTTAATTCCGTCTCGACTCTGTAATAGATGTAATGCTAGAAAACCAGAAACTACTGAACATTTTTTTATTTATTGTGATAAATATGAAAATATAAGATCTTTGTTTTTTGATAAAGTAAAATTTCTACTCTGTCCAAATGTGAACCTGTAAAAACTATTTGGTAAAAATATTTCAATTTGGAAATGATGACTTTTCAATGAACGACAAAAAGCTCTTACTGGAATATGTTTGTGAATTTATTGAAAAAGAGTAAACGTTTTACATAATTTATTAATTAAATCATGAATTGTAAATATTGTACTGAAAGTGTGAATGTGTGAGTGGTAGGTTGTATTGTATTTTGTCTTGTAATATATTGTCTTGTCTTTATATGTCGAGCAGAGCAACTTTGTAGCCTTCGGGCTGTTTGTAATCCTCTTTGAATAAATAAAGCATTAAATTAATTAATTCAAATTTTATATACAGTGCTGTTCGTGGCTACGTCAATTACCAATAGAAGAAATATACCACGACATTTTGTTTATGATACGGATTTTTTTTATTGTACAAATCCTTAAGGCTCGATTTATACAAGGTGTGATAAAGTTAGTCCTAAAAGCAAAATGTCCTACATCCCGTAAGTGTTCTCTAATCTTGATATATAACTTTCTTCTCATAGTTCTTTCAGAAATTAGAAGCAACCAAAATCTTGCCTGAAGTGCTAACTAAGCGAAACATTCTTATGCTTGAGTTAATGTTGATTTATTTTGTGTTTATATATATAAACTGTCAACAAAGTGCGAATCGATGAGATCATTATCAGAGTCTAGACAATAGATGCGATTTCGATAAAGGAATTATTACTGTAATAAATTAAATAATATTTACAACAGTAATAATGACTTTTCCAACAATTGCATATATTGTGTTGACTTTAATAATGATCTCATCGATTCGCACTTGGTCGATAGTGATTATATATATAATTAGATCCAGTTCTCAGCAGCTACATGTTATATTTCATCATGTATGATCACATGAATAATCTGGATAGTTACTACCCAAATCATAACAAATAAGAAACTCCGACATATATTTTATGTCAGAGTTAGAGTTTGCGTTTGAGTCCATTTGTGAACAAGTGCACATTACATCTCATTGGTCTTAAAATAAATAAACTACTTTGAAGAATAATACCCGTTATGTAATTTATGGCATGGATAATTATCCAGGCTTGACCAATACTTTGCCCTTCATTGTTTTATTCAAGTCCTTTAAAAAATAGCACATGTTACCGCAACAATTATCATTACTAGTAGTACAGGATTCAATCTCGATTTAGGACCCTGTACTGGATTCTAAAGCTGGATTTACTTAAATTAATTGACAGGACATCCTTGTCAAAGTTCACATTTCCAAGTTAGTTTCAAACGTCTAGTGGATTTCAGTTCGCCTCAACGAAGGTAAAAAGGGGAATGTTGGGGTACCCTCGCTGTCCGCTTCCGTGTCCGCATTTAGGTGCATATCTCAGTAAGTATGCAACGTATCATCATTGCACTTTACATGAAGGCTGATAGCCTATCTCATTAAATTAGGTCTCTGAAAACTATATTTTCCGCTGGAGTGGCTTATATCTCAATTTACAACTTAGTTCATATCTCAGTCAATTGACATGGCAGTATCATGTAACCTCGTGTATGCGTACATCTTTGATTGTAAGTGAACATCCAGGCAAATTTATGTCACTTTGACCGACATTTTCTGCCTGCTTGACTTGATTTTCGTTTTAACAGTTTTCCTAAAACAAAGAAAAATAAACTTTTTTGTCATTAAGGACCCGTTGTCTGAAAATCACGAAGGTCGCGGTGCTACAATTGTACACATTGTTTTAAAATCGAAAAGGTGCCGTTACTAGTCATTCATTTTCAAACCAATTTTAATGGCCTTAAATGAAATTTTGAAAATGTACCGGAGTTTCAAAAGATGCATACAGACGTTTTCTTCCAATGTATGTAGAAATAGTTACATAGAACGAATTATCATAAAAATGTGTCCTCATTTTCGCGTACCATTGACAGTCCTTTCGTTAGGAAGCATACCAAAGCAATTTCAGTACACGTATATAACTGTTGAGTTGCTCTTGTTTTGAATCATACACCAGGGCGTTCCGTAAGAGCAATATATATGATATATTTACTTTTCCTCCTTACATAAGGCCATTGTTTATACGGATATTCAAGCTGTTGACATAACTTTCATCAAATAGGATCCGTTACTTATTCCCGAAGGACCACGTAAAGCGTATTTGATCTTGAAGGTTCCGTTTTGGATATACACCGTGTATTTACGTCACTTTTCCCAACTTGTCCACAGCGATTTGCTATTAAATGATAAAAAAATATATTTCCTAATGTTTATAGACTAATTCAGTTGAGACTAAAGAAAATAGAAACAAAAAGTCTGCATTTTATGCATATCATCACGGTACACAAAACATGCATGTTTCATCCCGTTTTTACAGTAAATATCAATTGCGCTGAGACAAAATTTCTGCATATGACAAACTAATTAAATATTTGTTAAGAACTTTAAAGTGCGATAAAATATAATTCATAAAATTGTTTATAAAACAACGGCAGTAGAATACCGAAGGAACAAGGGAAGCGATGACTACAAAAATCGAAGTCCAAAGACATGGCAGATAAAAACGAAGACAAAACAAGGACGTGAGACAGCTACAATGCACGGAAATAAAAAGATAACATTAAGAACTAAGACACTCATAGTGTGAACTCCCATGAAAACCGGGAGTGACATCAGGTGCTCCGGAAGGGTAAGCATGTCCTGCCCCGCTAGCGACACCCGTCACACTATCAGTAAGGCATAAAGTGATTTGAAAGGTCTGTTTGGTAGCGGATTGGTTAATGTCATTTTCTAACCCTTAGACAAAAACCAATGTGATCCATGATACATGTTTCTTCTCTAACCCTTTTTTAAAAAACATGCTATATACTAAAGATATAATTTAGTAATTATGTCGAAACATTCTGGACTGAGGGACCGACCATTTAACCTGAAAGGGGGGTTATGGTGTTTTTATAAGTGTAAAAACATGATGCAGACTTAACTGATCCGACACCGGTACGTACATCTTGGAGAAATCCAAACTCCCGGCTACCTGCGTGGTTACCATTCAGTGTTATTTGGACTGTTGCACAATGCTCGCTTAAGCTCCTGAATCTGAGCTGATTTTTGTTTAATTATTTTTTCAACTCTAGGGGAACCTATCAATAACTGATTGTTAAATGCTCAAAGGATTAGATCGGACTTATTGTGTGCATATATGTACAATTTACAGAAAAATGAAATTCACTTTTAGAAATTCAATGTAAGCTACACTTTACACTTACCTTTAGGCAAAGATGTATATCAGTGCCTTAGTTTTCAATTAGTGCAAATAATTTTCTTGAAGACTGCTATATTTGTGTGGTGTGGTGTGATCCATTGTCTTAAAATATTTCATACACTTAACTTCTTATAGCAGGAGACACGTATACTGTCGACGCACCCGATATATTGGCTGGTCCGGGGAGGGGATTAGAGTCCTTCTTTCTGAATTTGGATGGAAAAAATTGCAAAAAAGAAGGACTGAAATCACCCTTTTCGACTGAACTGAATCAACCAGTGCAGTCTCACTATCCATGGGTTCAAGCGAACGTGTCTGTTATTTTTCTCAGTTGTATATACGATACCTTATACTTTATACAGTTGATATAATTTAGTAATTATGTCGAAACATTCTGGACTAAGGGACCGACCATTTAACCTGAAAGGGGGGTTATGTTTTTTTTCTGGACAGATTATTTATTTTTTACACGTGTATCAACAAAATATTTTTTTCCAAAATTAACATTATTTTTTTTGGGCAGAAAGCCACCTTCAGAATTTTTTTTTTCATCATTGTGGCGGCCAAAATATTTTTTTCACTTAAAATCAGATCCAAAATATTTTTTTTAGAAAAAAACCATAACCCCCCCTTTCAAGTTAAATGGTCGGTCCCTAAACTCAACTTGTTGGTGACTTAACAATTTTTCGTTGGAACACTAAAGAAGCGCTTATAATGTGAAATTAATGTCATTTCAGTGTTACCAAGAGTAACTCCCGTAATTTAGAAGAAAATATAAATTATATATAGAATCCACAACTGCATCAAGCGAGAAACGACATTTCTACACTAGAAATAATTAAATTTTCAAATTTTTAAACGCGAGGCTTGCCGAGAGTGTGGAAATGTTTTTTCTCACGAGACACGGTTGTGGATTTTATTTCTCTAATGATTTCAAGGAGATTTTGGACAAGAAATTGACCCCCCCCTTTTCAGACAGTCTGAAATAATTGTGTTCTTTTAGCGTGACGTCATCAGGCATGGTCGCCTTTTTTCATGGCGTCACAATGGTAAACTATATTTGACGTCATAATTGAATTTCAGCCAATCACTTGCCGAGAACAACATTCTCTCTAGAGAGGAGAAACGATTTCTCCCACTGTTCAGGAAACGTGAAAACAGCACAGAAATTAGAGAAAGCGAGTTTTTTTCTCGGCTAAAAATGAATCGTTAGAGAACACCATTTTTAGGGGGGGGGCTTGGGGCTTGATCGAATTAGTCTAGATATAATATTTATTTCATGAAAATCGCGAACGAATTATTTATTTTTACCAAATGTCACACAAATTATTTATTTACATCTGCAACAAAAATTTTATTCTTCAAATCAAAATCAAATTATTTACTTTCATGACAAGTACGATTCGGATATTTATTTTCACTAACACCATGATTACAACAGAGACGTTACGCGTGCATGGTATTGCGTCGTGCAACGGAACACGTTAGATCAATTTACGATCTAACGTGGTTTGGAGAGGGGTATTGTTATATATGACCGAAGGTTTATTTACAGTGAGGATAGGCATTTCAGTTCGCGAACATGAATATACTCCTTTCGTTGGAGGTTAATTTTCTCAGTTTGTGTGGTTTATCGGCTACCATGATCTGATAACAACTTTTGATAGGATTGATGTGCATCGATAGAGTCGTAACAGGATTGCCGTCTTATGCAAGTCGCCAATCTCTATAGTTGTTTGAATCTGTTTTATCGAATTAAAAATGATTTAGCGCCTTCTTATCTAAAAGATTTGTTACCCCCTCAGGTTTCTGAAATGTCAGAGTGTCGGCTAGCGGTTATTGTCGGCTGTTATTGTGGGCTAGCTTCACACTAGTAGGTTAGAAACAGTGAAAATTTTGTAATTCCGCGTTATAGATTATCTCTGACAAATTTATCATTTTTATATTCCACATTACGAACTTGGAACACTTTAGATTTAGATATCAGGAACAGTTCAACATATAGAGAATTTAAACAAGTTCTGAAAGTTAAACACATTGAAACCCCGGATTTTAACCCATTCGTGGTATTGCTATGGTGATAGGAAACTAAATATTTCGTTACGACAATAGTTGTTTAAATTATGATTTGTACAAATAACCCGGGATGTACATGCGGTTTGTTTCCATTTTTTCATGGAATGCCCCTTTATACACAGATTAGAAGAAATCTATGTTTTGTTATTTCTATATATGGTAATATTGATTTGAATATAATTTTATACGGTAATGGTGATCTTATACTGTAAATCAAAATACAGATATATTTAAAGCAGTACAGGTCTACATAAAAAATAGTGAAAGGTTTGGTTGAATTGTGCAGGTCATTTTTCTGTTTTTTTCCCATATTTTTTTGTTCCATTTCATTTCTTCTTTTCATTTTCTTTAATGACATTGTTATTTTTTACATTTGATGTATTGTACATATTTAATTATCTTTATTTTCTTTACATTTTAGTATTTCAATGTGTTTATTTATTGTAGAATATAATCATTGGTTGCTGTCATGTATTCTATATGCTGTAAATTGTAGGGAGCGGGCTTTTAATAATGTTGTAATAACTTGTGCCCAATCCCTTTGCAAATATTTTGTGCAAATAAAATATGTTTAATTCCAAATCGATTGGGGGGGGGGTCACGAATAAAAAAATTTGTTCAGTTAGTCTAAGAACGTAACATTGCCGCTGTTCATCGGTGGTAAATTGCTGGTTTTGCCAAACAACTCAAAACCCATTGCAGATATCATAAATTTGACATGAGTTAAAAATGACCAGCATGACAAGATCTACCCACTCTGCCATTTTGAAGAAACTTTGACAACTCATTATTTACTTTTTTCCCCCTTTTCCTAAAATTTTCAAAAAAAAAAATGTGTTTTTTTGTTATAACAGATAGATGTTACGTTAAATTGCAAAAATTTTAATCCTATCAAGATTTACACACATGACAATTTTGAAGAAAATGGAAACACCTATATAGGTGATATTGCCCCTTATTGGTCAAAATTTTCGTGATTTAACACTGTATTTTGTCTTATATTTTGAAAACGGTTTAAGATAGAACTTAAGCTTAACATCGGAACCAAACTTGTTCACAAAAGTCCTTCGTTGGCCCCTTTGAAATTAAGTTTAATATTCGGTCCCTTTAGATATCATGCATTCCTGAAACAACAAAGACAAGCTGGGTTCAAACTTGGTTACAATAGTCCTTGGGTGGTCGCCTTTAAAAACTATCTGGCAAGTCTGCACCTCATCCACCAGCGGGGAATTCAGTTTATAATTTGGCCATATGATCTTCAATGAAACTACTTGGCCAATTGGAACCAAGCTTGGTCATAATAGTCCTGTCCTCTGTTGGCCTTTCAAAAAAATTGTGTGACATGTCTATACTTCATCCAATTTGGAACTTGGTTTACTATTTGACTTTATGGTAAACATATTCAAAGTTCTTCTCTTCTGACACTACTAGTCCAATTATAACCAAACTTAGTCACAATAGTCCGTCCGTAGTTTAGTTTATTCAGAACAGAAATTCAGTCTCGGAATACTGCATGCATAGCAGGAGTAATGTGACATAAATTTAAGTTACACATTGACAATACATATCTTGACATAAATAACATACAAAACATGACATAGATTATGTACAAAAACATGACACAGCGATTTCCTTGTGTCGCATACCCACTCATTTTATCCCCAAGACCAGTTCCACAAATCCCACAATCTCTTTCATCCCAGTTTCTATAGGAAATTCCAATTTACAAATGCTAGATCGATGACCCTCCCCCTTGTAAGTTACGAAGATAGGGTTCTAGTTTAATTACAATAAAACTGCCCTCTAGACGAACTATCCATATCAGTAAGCCATTTTTGAATATACTGGTCTTGGAGACGCTGCTTTATATTAATTTTCAAAAACCAAACTGACTTAGAAGTTTTATGGACAAACTTATTAGTGTTGTTTTATATTGTTAATTTCCAAAATCATCCAGATAAATTGTTTGCTAATAGCTAGTACCTTGATGATGTTGGATACGTTAGTGTACCAAGAGGTTCAAAATTACATTTTATAGCCTAAGCTATAAAATAATGTAGCATATGCGATATTTTATCGCCTAAGCTGTAAAAAAATATAGCCTAGGCTCTATTCCGGGTAAAATGTACATAACGTCTTTTGAGGTTCAAAAATAAAAAGCAGCATAGGCTACAATATTTACCGCCTAGGCACTAATATCAATTGCAATGACGTAGCATAGGCTATATTTATTTCTTCTTGTCTATATAATAGTATTAATGGTAGGCGTGGTATCTACTATGAATCTCCGCCTTCGTGACGATTCTATTGAAATTTTAAACTTTAGATTTTCATAGTTGTTATACTTGATTAGATAAACAAGAACAAACATTCATTTTATTAGTTTGAAATGCTGGCTCCTATTACTAGTTACGATATACTAACCCATTTTTTTCAATTTTTAATTTATGTAATGAAAAAAAAGTCTTCAACCTTCCATTCGTAGATGTTGAAGTAAATTACATTAAAATCTACAATTTGAGATAAAAATTGAAAAATAACTGTATTTATGAAGTTGGTAAATATGAGGGCCCCTCAAATATACATATCTTTTTTCATAAAGCACAGTTATAATCCATTAGGAATTGATAGCAATACACATGTGAAAAACAAACAAACAAACAAAAAACAAAACAAAACAAAAAACAAAACACAACAAAACAAAAAAGAAAAGCAGGACATTATAAACATAAGAAAAAAAAACAAAGAATCATGCAGCTATCCCGGGGGGGTCCTATATTGATGATAATATGGATAAGCCGCTGGAAAAGGTAGGCATTTTTGGCTTGAAAGTATATGAATAGGTCGTTTATTTCATCAGGGATGTAGTTAACAACCTAGTTATAGGCCTTTTCGAAAAATCATTTAGTCCGCTCTTCTGTTTCGGCATTTAAATGCAATGTCACAGTTCCGGTTATCAACCAAACACAAGTGTTGTACATCCTGAACACAGTTCATAGCACTGTTTATATGTAGAACACTAAGATCATTGTTTATTGTGACACTGCACTATTTTTTTAGAATTAAAGTCTATTCAGGGTTTAAGTTGTGTATTGTTAGCCAATCGTACGAGTGATAACCGGAAGCGAAGAGTGTTTGTTTCTCCAGTTGATAGGAGAGTTCCAATCTAGCGTGAAAACTTGCATTCCCTAAACGGAGTGTAATTATAAGTAGTGAATGCAATATTTTGTAGTTTTATTGTCGTGTAAAAGGGTGGACCGTAGCACATTTTTTACATGAAGCGCTAGCGCGCTTCATTGAAAATGTGCTACGGTCCACCCTTTTACACTCCAATAAAACTACAAAATATTGCATTCAATTCTTAAATAAAACAAAAAATCGGTCATGAAGGAAAACAGATCTGATATTAAACGTTTTAAAGAGTCTACCCTAGGTAAGTACAAAATCGGAAAATTGGACAAACTTGCTGAATGTGGGCTGGACCTTCACAGAGAGTTCGCCAAAACGACCCAAAGACTGCAGGTAGGTACATACAAAACCTTTCATATGAGCCATAGGCTCTGACTCTTGCATCCGTAGGGCCCAGTCAGGGGTCGTTTCAAAGAGGGTTTCCGGTAAATGTTTGTATACAGTAAAAACCAACTGGACACGTGTTGGCTGGACCTTTATGGAGAGTTCGCCAAAACGACCCTTAGGTTGCAGGCAGGTACATGCAAGACCTTTCTTCTGAGCTATAGGGTATGACCCCTGCTCCCGTAGGGTCCAGTCAGGGACCTAGGTAAGTGCAAGATCGGAAAATTGGACAAACTTAATGTATGTGGGCTGGACCTTCACAGAAAGGCTGCAGGTAGGTACATGCAATAACTTTCATATGAGCCATAGTGTCTGACCCCTGCATCCCTGAATTGCATACCAACACACTAAATTACATTGATTTTACTAAATAAAGTTATTTTCTAATAAAAGTAAGTTTTTCAGATAGTGTGCAGATTCACAGCAACTTGCATTTTCTCGAAAAAAAGGGGGATACCCGGCCTGTGATCAAGATGCTTCAAATCAAGAAATAACACAAAATACATGTTTTAAACAACTTCTTATCATTTCTTAAATTGCTTTCTGTAAACCAGACGCGCTATAAGTGTCAAAATAGCAGTCTTGAACAGTTTTCTGGTCTATAGCACTGTAATCGGAATTTTGTTAAATCCAAGTGCAAAAGCACTGAAAGCACCGTTTGCAAATTTGTCTACAAATTTTGTAAATATAGATTTTGCATGAAATAAAGTTTTATTTTTCTAGCATATACACTAAAGATGAACAATATACAGTTTTCAGTTGTACAAATAATAACATTTTTTTCTCTCTATAAATACTGTTCATTTGACTGAAAAACGTTCTAGTTCGATCCAATTTGTTAAAATATAATTGATTTTATGACAAAATCGTCTGTGAAACCATATTTATCTCTCAAAATTTCTGTTACATAAATTTAGGGATTTTGTAAAACGGTGAATGAGTACAGAGAAAAGTTCGAAAACAAGTATTTACTGTCATGTCAATGGGAGACGGAATTAGTTGTGTTACACCTAAAGGGGAAATAAACGTATTACTTATACTTTCTTGGTAAGTATCAACCAACATTACTTTTTGTTGCTGTTGCAAACATATGTGCGATTCTCCTAGGAGAAATTCCTAGTTTCAGAGTAATCTCAAATTGAAGATTAATGCCCTAATTGGCTGTTGGATTCATGTCAAATTTTCGCAAAATAGGGGTTGGATTAGAAAAAGCCATTTTATGAAAAAAATATGTACCTAAGATTTATTTTTGCCTTTTTAAAAATAATGTTATGTATTTTTGCAATACAAAATCACAAAACAAATGAAGTTTAAACCATTACCTGTTTAAAGAATTTAGAAAATCTACATACCTTTAAGAGGCAATTTCAGCACTTCCATATTTTTAGGGAAATATGGAAGTGCTGAAATTGCCTCTTAAAGGCATGAAAATGGGACAAAACTTTCTTATATCAACACTAACATGTGGTTATGGAGGGTGAATTTGTATATTCCCTTCTATTTACAGCTTTTCAGAAAGTATGAGAAAAAGTTTAATAGTATAAGCTA
>MJUU01014611.1:20733-44306 GCA_002080025.1 Modiolus philippinarum | reverse complement strand
TCAGAGGAGATAGCAAATATATGCTTTTCCCATAGGGTCCCATGTTAAACTATGTTCTGCGCTGGCGGCCATGTTTTTTCACGCATCAAAAAATTTCGGCAAACTAAGTAAAGGACCTTCCATACATCATTTCTGTAAAGTTTGGTTCCATTTGCTTAAGTAACGTCAGAGGAGATAGCAAATATATGCTTTTCCCATAGGGTCCCATGTTAAACTATGTTTTGTGCTGGCGGCCATGTTTTTTCACGGATTGAAAACATTTCGGCAAACTAAGTAAAGGACCTTCCATACATCATTTCTGTAAAGTTTCGTTCGATTTGCTTCAGTAATGTCAGAGGAGATAGCAAATATATGCTTTTCCCATAGGGTCCCATGTTAAACTATGTTTTGTGCTGGCGGCCATGTTTTTTCACGGATTGAAAACATTTCGGCAAACTAAGTAAAGGACCTTCCATACATCATTCCTGTAAAGTTTCGTTGAAATTGGTTCAGTGGTTTCAGAGGAGATAGCCAAAATGTGAAAAGTTTACGGACAGACGGACGGATGACGGACGCCAAGTGATGGCAAAAGCTCACATGGCCTTTAGGCCAGGTGAGCTAAAAAATAAGAACTCGAACTCGGTCCTTCAGTTGCTTTGGAAAATTCATTTCATATGGCAAAATGTTTGAGCCAGATAATCATGACCCCCTTTCATATTACTGGAACATTTAAAAAAAAACATAAGCTTTAATATATAATTATTGACAAGTATGTCACTACAACTACGAATTCTTTTGCACATTAATTGTTCCTTTGGTATTCTACTGTCGTTATTTCATTGTTTTTATCTTCATTATCAACAAATTCAGTCTCGAAAGTAATTATCACACAATCGACGTCCATTTTGATATAAGAACTTCCTATTCCAAGCCATTCAATTCGCTTGTCCAGAACATTGTGATCGGAACATGTCCAGCACAGAGAATCGAGTGCCCCCAGAGAGTGATTCCTATTTACCCCCCTTAACTTTGTTTGCAGGGGTATAATCAGTAAACAGGAAGAAATACCCTAAAAAGTTCAAAAAAATTTTCCAACAATATTGCATGTCCAAACAAAGTTGAATGTTGGACTAAAAGACACAGGTTTACCAGTTTGTCCTCCTCTTCTTCAGGGTATGTTAAAATTTAGTCATGATAATATTGGGTGTACAAGAATCATTATGTTACTGAATACTGAAGCTTTACAAACCTGCATGTAATATATGGTGGGAACTGTATACCATGTTCTTTACATTCCCTATACAGTCTGTCTTTAACATTGGTACACAGGTCTAAACATCTGTAAAACAAAATCATTAAAAAATATATATTAAACTCTAATTATTGAATTAATCATTGAGTGGAAGCGAAGGAAATATTGAAGTATTAGCAACATGATTATATAAACATTGTCAAAAATCATTGAATGCTAAAGATGTATGATAAAATTTAAAGAATATCTTATTTAATTTATGATTAAGAGAATGCTTATTACAAAACATTGTCAAAAATCATTGAATGATAAAATTTAAAGAATATCTTATTTAATTTATGATTAAGAGAATGCTTATTACAAGACATTGTCAAAAATCATTGAATGATAAAATTTAAAGAATATCTTATTTAATTTATGATTAAGAGAATGCTTATTACAAGATCACCTACACTACACAGCTCAAATGGATTAATTTAAACTAGTACTTTGCCCATTGACAGTGTCACCTGAAGGGTAATTTTCTTCTTCCATTTCACAAGACAACTGACTCAACATATGTAAGTCTCACTGATTCACTGCATTAACTGTGCAATGTTTAACTGCATGTTTGTATACAAACTGTTTGAAAATTTAAACTTTCCTTTGTAGTTAAATATGTAGTATAGTGAATACGTCGATCTGTGTCAATTCAGTATCATACTTGTTGCAAGTCATATTAGATAACAAAGAAACCGTAGTTACTGATATTTAGTTTCTACATATGCGCATTTCGACAACTTATGTCTCTTCAGTGCAAATCAAATCAAAACATTTGGAAATGCATAAACAAAAATATGTGTAAAAGCTGATAGAGAACATATTACCAATAGGATCTAAAAGTAAAGCCAAAATCAGGTAGGAACAGAGCTATGTGAAAAGAAGATACTCCTTAGGTTTTAACAAAATTTTCTTAAATTTAAATATTGCAAGTTTCCAAATAAAATTGGTTTTCGGTAATAAATAATTAAAAGTACAATAAATAATTAAACTGTTACAATAAAACAAAATACATGACTAGAATGATTAGTATAAATTCAATGCTCTAGATTCATAACCTCCTTTTGACTGTATGTATTTCTACATTGTTGTTGTTCTAACTCTTCCATGTATGTCACATCAAAGCAAAAAATATATTGCTGTAGTACACAATATGACCGTCATAATGATTTTCTTGAATCTTACTTTAGCTGACTAAGGACTCAATATCAAGACTATTTAGAATCAATGGTTAAGAACTTACTACAACAAGACATTAAAGTGAACTAATATTTACCTGTCCCATGGAACTGAGGTTTCAAAGGATTCTGCAACTATATAATATTCAAACCCTAAATCCTACCAAAAAAAAAAGAAAAATGTACATTAATATTTTTGCTTTTAAGTAATTATAGGCAGATGCTTAGGTATTTTTTTCATCGATTGTTGGGATGTGTCATTCATTTTTTTTTTTTAATTTTTGTTTTCTATCTGTACTAATTTGGCAAGTTTCTTTACCTTTTAACATGTTTCTTTTATGAAATTCATACATGTATTATATGCAGTGCAACCTACTTTGTTCTTGACATTCATGCTTAGCCGGTATCTTATAAAATCTTTATACTTTGATACTTTTTATGAGGGTATAACCCCTTTTTTGGACTCAGGACTTTGGCATTTTGGACAGACTTTGGACTTGACCACTTGAGTCCAAGAACTCCATGGACCCAAAAGTCATAGCATTTTGGATTTGTACTTCAAATTTCAAAAAATATTCAAAAAATAAAAAGTGGACTCTGTACTTCATCTCACATTTTGGGTGTTACTCTGGACTCAAGGGGGTAGGGGTTTATACCCTCATAAGACATAAGTTGTTGAAATGCGCATATCCAGAAATTAAATTCACAGTAACTTCGGTATTTAGTTATTTATAAGTGTTAGTTTTGTCCCTTGACAATCACATTTTAAATCATTAAAGAATGTTGAAAATTGTTGTAAATAAATGAAAGTAGAAAATGAATGCAAATGCATTCGGGTTATAAAGATGACTTTAATAACATTATGAGGGGTGGCTCTTGATTGAGATGCAAAGAGTGTAAATCCAACTTACACCATATGTAGCTAAATACAATTTGATAGACAAACAGAACAACTTATGTGTTGGTTATGTACATTAAACAAGATAATTTTTATTCAGGCGGCCTGTAATATCAAACAGAAATATAACTATGTGCATATATTTATTCAAAGCAATTTTACAGCATTTCAACCAATGAAAAACATTATAGGAATAAAAGTCATTTTGGAGGAGTTTATCGATGTGTAAACGCGGCCGACTCACTCACAAACTAAATAAAGTCTGAAGGACTTTATGTAAAGTTTGTGAGTGAAAGGCCGCGTTTACACATCCATAAACTCCTCCAAAATAACTTTTATTTCTTATAATTCCAATCCTTTGAAATTAAAACAACGTTTTCACTGAATATGACATCACCATATACTGCACTAATTTTCCTCGGAGCGTATTATTGGGCAAAAAGAGTTTATCGAAAAAATAACTTCGTTGTTGTTCGTGACGTTGACCAATGAAATTGGACGTTGCAATAGCAATTGGAATTATTTGGGAAACATTTCTAAGTACCAAGATTGTAATATATTATATGGACAAAGGGATAAGGGGAAATTTTTTTACTTCATTATCAAAAGAGGTTATAGATAGCTAATCAAATTAACTTTTAGCTATGTTTGCATAGAGAGATAATCTATAAATGTTTCTCATTTTTTGTAAGTTTTTAGAGTAAATATAACTCACTCTTAAATAAGCAATAACAAAAGTCAGCATATATCCTCTCTCCCCATTCTCAGCTCCTGCTGGTAATCCACTGAAAAATAAAATAGGTTAAGGTAGATAGACACTAATATTCAAATCCATGAGATTTTGCTATAAGTGGGCTCAATTGCATACCAAAGCCTACCAACCTGAAATCTGTAATGAAAAGTATGGGTCACCGTGCTTGTTTTTGCTAGAATTGATGTCAAAGTTTGCTCATTTTTAGCCATTTTTCACCTAAATTTTGAAAGCATGCACAGGGAAAATATGGAAAAGCTACTTTCAGCTTAACAAGAGTAGACTCTGATAGATGTCTCGCCCATCCCTGCTTGGCAACTGAATTGATGTTTTAAACAGTAACTGACATAATCAGAAAAACTGAATATGCTCACTAAACTAGGAAATTATATTCACTGACAAAAGATATATAGCAGGCCATTATATACTATCCAAGACCAACCCATATACAAAACATCATTGACCTACCACAAATACATACTGAGAAACTTAACATGCTCACTAGACCATGAAATTGAGGTCAAAGACAAAAGTCATATGCCAGTCTGACATATTCTACCCAAAACCAGTCTTCTTACTTAATATCATTGACCTACCACTTATAGTACCGTAGTTGAGAAATTAACCTAATCAGAAAAAACTTATCATGGTCACTAGACCGTAGAATTGAGGTCAAAGACAAAAGTCGTATGCAAGACTGGCATGTACTACCCAAGACCAACCTACATATTAAATATTATTGACCTACCACCTATAGTTATTGAGAAATGGACTTAATCAAAGAAACTAAACGTGGTCACTAGACCATGAAATTGAGGTCAAGGAAAAAAGGCATATGCCAAACTGGCATGTACTACCCAAGACCAACCTAATAATAAATATTAGGGACCTACCACTTATAGTTATTGACAAATGGACTTAATCAGACAAACATGATCACTAGACTATGAAATTGAGGTCAAGGACAAAAGTCATATGCCAGACTGACATGTACTACTCAAGACCAATTTACATACCAAATAACACTGACATACCACCTATAGTAATTGAGAAATGAACTTAATCAGAGAAACTTAAAGTGGTCACTAGACCATGAAATTGAGGTCAAGGACTAAAGTCATATGCCAGACTGACATGTAATTCCCAAGACCAACTTACATACTAAATATTATTGACCTACCACCTATAGTTATTGAGAAATGAACTTAATCAGAGAAACTTAAAGTGGTCACTAGACCATGAAATTGAGGTCAAGGACAAAAGTCATATGCCAGACTGACATGTACTACTCAAGAACAACCTATATACCAAATATCATTGACCTACCACTTACAGTAATTGAGATACGGATCTAATCAAAGAAACTTAACGTGGTCACTGGACCGTGCAATTGAGGTTAAGGTCACATGATTTAATGTCCGTCAGTTGGCACTTGATTAGTACTACCACTGGACCAACTATGATGTTCCTACATCAAAGGATTTTCAAAATATCCTGTATTATAGTAAAAGTTAACGCCATCGCCGTCACAGTCATTGTTTGCACACCTATGTCTCGCTGGCGAGACAATAAAAATGACCCTTTTATCCATTAGAATTTAATATGTTTTTGTGAATAGATAGTTTATGATATTATCTATTGATTACAATGAAATATATGTCCCCATGCTTTTAACAGACATATTTTACGAAGTGTCCAGAATAATCATTATTTGCAGGAAAGGGAAGTAACTCGCTGCAAAGTGGACAAAATATGACGCTTCACATGTGTCAGTCAATTATGACGTCACAAAGGAAAAGCTGCAAAATTACTGTTCTGGCCCCAAAATCGAACCTATCCCGTATCCAACTCATAATTTTGTAAATGCGCAATTGAACTGCGCAGCACAACAGTATCTACCTTAAACCTGGATGAGCAATTAAAGTCATTATTAATAGTAGTAAGAATATCAGAGTTACTTCCCTCAGAACACACATACCTCCACTATAGATTACAAGTTACAATATTTCATACCTGCCTAATTTAATCATAAGACAACAATGATTGTTTTGAAAGGTACAAATTTGATGCTCTCTTTAGGGGAGAATCCTCAGAAATAGGGAGAGTTGGCAGGGATGATAATGTGGTAAATTTCTTTCAAATCTAAGCTTCACTGAACAAAATGTCCATATTTGAAGCTCTTTTCCTTCTTTATATATTTCCTTTACACCAAATTCTGAAATTTAGGGCACACATGCAATTAATTTTAACAGGTGTGTCAACACTACAGAGCAATGAAGAAAACAGTGTTGTATTGGAAAATTTCAAGGCTAAAATTGTCAATTTGATGATTATAAATATATGGTTTTCAACTTTGTTTCCCGTTTATTATGACAATTTCTCCAATCCAGATAATTCACTTTTCACCTCCAACTTTGATATATACGGGCACAATTCAAAAAGTAGGGGTATTTCATTTGGGCGCAGGTAAAGTATTTCAAATGGGCGCATATTTCACAGGCCGCATTTCAACTGCACGAATTAGGGGATTAAAATACCTTTCAACTTTGCGAGCAAAGTAGCTTACAGCTGCGCAAGTTATTAATACCGGCAATCTTCAAGGGAAAATAAGTTAAAAAAAAATAGGCAAAATTTATTTTATTTCGTATGAAGTAATTGAAAAAAAATATTCCTAATAATTTAATGAACTCTAAGTGCACAGGTTCACAATAATAAGACAGAATATAAGTTCCACTATAAAATTTGTTTTTGACGGAATAAATTGCATATAATATATTTGTTCCCAAGGAAGTAATTCTATGCAAATGTTGGTTCCAAAGAAACTTTTGTCAAAAAGAACAAAATAGTAAGTACTGCCCAAAATCCTACTTCAACCTCCCCCATTGTGGGCAGGGGAAACAGAAGATATTGATATTCATTTATTTTAGACATTCCTTAAATAAATGTCTATAAGTACTTGCTGGTTGACGGAAGAGGTTCCATGCAATAAAATTACAGGTTAATTACAGGTAAATTACAGGTAAAAAACTTGCGCAGATGAAATGTGTTTTCTCGTGCAATTGAAAGATTATTTTTGTGCAAATGAAAGGCCGATTCACGCAAATGAAATGCACCAATTTCACACAGGTAAATATTACAGGTAAGTAATTTATGTTACAGGTACAGGTAAATTTAACACATATTAAATTTACATAAAACATGCATTGCTCTTTGATACTAAGTAAGTATTACCATGGTAAGCCATGGTTTAAATGACTTATGACAGAAACGGCAGGATGTATAACAGTAAGGAATTTACAAGACTTGGTTGCAAGTATTCCACTCGAACAGACCTTTGAACTTGTATATAACCCAGACCCTAACCCTTAACCTTTTTAACCAATCATTTAATATAAATATCTTGATATTTTATCTGCATTGACATCGCAGTGCTAATGATTACATTAAATTATACTGTCCCTACTTCAACCTCCAGTTGGTGAACAGGGGGAAACATTTTTTTTGTGGCTAACTGAAAAAAACACTGTTTATATTTGCATTTTACATTTTGCCAACATTTAATGAGATGAGACATAAGTTGTCGAAATGCACATATGCAGAAAATAAATAAACAGTAACTTCGGTATTTTGTTATTTAAAGGATCATTTAATTCAATGAGCTGTTGTTGTTATGTTTTTATACTTTACATACATGTAGTACATGTAAAATACAGGTTAAAAAATTATGCGCCCAAATGAAAGATTTGTAATTGCACTCAAATGAAGTAATTATTTTGCGCCCATTTGAAATAAATTTTGCCCCCAAATGAAATGCGCCGATATATACAATATTTAACTAGCTCAATTTGAGAAATCATTGAATCAGTAAATAATGTTTTTACGAAGTATATCAGCTAGTTTCCTATTAGTTTAACATACCCAAACTGTGCAGCAATTTCATACACTCTTTTTTCTTGAGCAGCAACTTCCTAACACAGATATAAAATAAGCATAAGAATGAAAAGAATATGTTTAAAACTGTTTTTCTGTAAGTCTTTTAAATAGGTGATTTGTACTTTTTTTCCATTCCGTAAAATTTTCATCAAAAGAGAAGTGCTTAAATTGAAATCAAAATTATGTGACACCAGACAAGTCGTAAGCCCCTATAAATTGACTTCCTGGTACAATGTATATGAAATCTGTTGAGATATAACAACAAAACAAATTAATACATAAAATTCATATTATTTTGACAAAGTCAGCCAATGATGAAGTTTTTTAAAACAGTAGTACTGGTCAAAACAAACTATTTTGTTTGTAAAATGTTAATTAAAATACAGGGACTCTGCTCTATATGGCGAAGGTACTTTTTGTGTACAGTAAACTAAGGATTTTTATACGACTGCAAAAATTTTGCAGTCATATTATGTAATGGCACAGTCCTTGGCGTCGGTATCTGCATCGGCGTCTGTGGCCAGCATAACTTTGTTTCTAGTGGACGGATCATTTTCAAATTTCCACTAAAAGTGTGTTTTTGATACAAAAACTGATGTCTTCCCCCCCCCCCCCCCAGTACGTAATGTTCTTTCAGTGATAAAACACAAGTAAGTTTATGTTGCCACCAGGTGGCCATTGAGCAAACCTAGACAATATCTACACTTAAAGCATGATGGTCAACAATCCTGTGAAGTTAAGTTGCAATCCATTGAAAGATGTGGGAAAATTAGATTCACAAACTTAATTTAGCAAAATTCGAAGTCATAAAGGGGCATAACTCCCCCCAAAAATGGCCCATCAATCGGGTGTGACAAAATGCACAACTACACATGATGGTCAACAATCCTGTGAAGTTTGGTTGAAATCAGATGAAAGATGTAGAATTGGCGTCCACAAACTTAATTTTGCAATATTTTAAGTCAAAATGGGGCATAACTCCCACAGAAATTAGCTGATCAATCAGGTGAGACGATATGCACAACTATGTATGATGGTCAACAATCCTGTGAAGTTTGGTTGAAATCAGATGAAAGATGTATGAAAATTGGCATCCACAAACTTAATTTTGCAAAATTCTAAGTCAAAAAGGGGCATAACTCCCACAAAAATTAGCCGATCAATCCGGCGAGACTATATGCACAACTACGCATGATGGTCAACAATCCTGTGAAATTTGGTTGAAATCGGATCGAAGATGTAGGAGAATTGGCGTCCATAAACTAAATTTCGCAAAATTCTTAGTAAACTAGAGAATGTGTCTATAAGACACAGATGCCCCGCCGACAAATTTATGATGACAGATAACGTAAGTCAATCAGGCATAAAAATTAGTTCCCGGTCACTGAATCATCAGAAAGTACCATTACAGATGATTGTTCAATAAACTTTTGTTGAATAATGGAAAGTAACAAAAATACCATACTAAAGTCTTTTAAACAATAAATATTGGTCAGGTTATAAAATTATCCTTGAATTATGTAGTATTCACCAATTAAACATCTAGCTGTTTAAAATGGGCCCCATGCAAAAATTTTAAAAAGTCATTCAAGCATAAAAAGGAAGTCAAAGTAAAAAAAAATTGTCCAAAAATTAGGTATTTCTCACAAAGATGAGTAATTTCATGAAACATCATAATATGTTGTGTAGTTGTTGAGAAAAGAACTTATAACACAAAATTAACCAAGTCATTTAAGCATAAAATGTAGGTCAAAGACACTTAATTGACCTCGATTTGGATAGTCCTCATCAAGTTGATTTATTTTGATGCAACAACATTGGGATGGCATGTTAAGTTGATGACAAACAGACTTAAATGCAAAATTTAGCAAATGTCACTCAAGCGTAAAATATAGGTAAAACCACCTAATTATCAATGTTTTGGGTAGTACTCATCAAGGTAATTAATTTGATGTAACGTCACATTGGTACAATGTGTAGTTGCTGAGAAACGGACTTAAATGTAAAATTTAACAAAAGTCACTCAAGCGTAAAATATAGGTCAAAGCCACCTAACTGTCAATGTTTTTGGTAGTACTCACCAAGGCAATTAATTTGATGAAACATCCTATTCGTATAATGTGTAGTTGTTGAGAAATGGACCTTAATGCGAAATTTAGCAAAAGTCACTCAAGCGTAAAATATAGGTCAAAGCTACCTAACTGTCTATGTTTTGGGTAGTATTCATCAAGGCAATTATTTTGATGAAACATCATATTGGTGTAGTTGTTGAGAAATGGACCTTAACGCAAAATTTAACAAAAGTCACTCAAGCGTAAAATGTAGGTCAAGGATCCCTAATTGTTAGTAAATCTGGTAGTACTAATCAAGTTGCATGTACTGATGTAATATTATCAAAATACTATAAGAGGTTGCCAATATATGGACCTAAACGCAAAACTTAACATGGGGACGGACTTACGTACGGACGGACAAGGGTAAATCTATATGCCCCTTCCACTACATGGCGGGGCATAAAAAGGGGCATTACTCCAATAAAAATTACCAGATCAATCTGGCGAGACGATATGCACATCTCGGCATGATGGTCAAAAATCCTGTGAAGTTTGGTTAAAATCGATGAAAAATGTAGGAGAACTGGCGTCCACAAACTAAATTTTGCAAAATTCTAAGTCAAAAGGGGCATAACTCCCACAAAAATTAGCCGATCAATTTGGCTATATGAATGCACAACTAAGAATGATGGTCAACAATCCTGTAAAGTTTGGTTAAAATCCGATGAAAGATGTAGGAGAATTGGGGTCCACAAACTTTGTGACGGACTGACAGACTGACGGACGACAGACGGAAAAGACAAAAACAATATGTCTACCCCTTAAGAGGGGGGAGACATAGTATCAGGTTTCTTGGCATAAGCTTAAGCCCAGGTTTTAATTTAAGGTTCATGGCCCATCCGTTTCAGAAAAGGGGGCCAAAAAAGGGGTAAAATTTGGCATTTTTGTGTCTGTGGACGGCATACTTTGGTTCCACTGAACAGATCATTTTCAAATTTCAGCATGATGTTTCCTAGCACATATTTAAGCCTGGGTGATAATTTCATGTTCCTGGCCCTGCCTGTTTTAGAAAAAGGGGCCAAAAGGGGTTAAATTGGGTGTTTTCACATGTTTGACTGTAGAATCTTAATCATTTATCAGATTTTGATGGGGTTTCTTTCAGTGAACTCCTTAGAAAATTTTCAATCCGAAATATGCCAACGGATATCACGTGGCATTGTACCCTTCACGAGATAAATGGACCCAAAAGGGGCAAATTTCAAAAATTTGAATTTTTTTTAATTTTTAGTCCAATTTTGATGCAGTTTTTTGCAATGGATTCCTTATGAAAAATTAACATGGCAGTACACCATCAGAATTTTGATAATTTGTTTCCTTTCCAAGCTATGAGGGGCCCCAGGGGACCAAAAGTGCAAACATGCCGATTACCTAAATTATTTATTTTTCATCAGCTTTTGATGGGATTGTTTTCTTTTGATTCCTCTCATTGTAAGCCTTAAATAATATGTCAACAGATTTGACATAGCTTCTACCGTTTCTGAGCTAAAAGGGGTCAAAGGGGCCAGGATTGCAATCTTTAGAAATATGTGAAATCTTGCATCAGATTTTGATGGAATTTTTCTCGTTGGATTCCTCTCATTGCAAGCTTTCAGTTACATGTCAACAGATTTGACGTAGCTCTTACCGTTTATGAGCTGTAAGGGATCAAAGGGGCCAAAATTGCAGTTATAAGAAATACAATGTATGTGAAATCTTTATTTTTCATCAGATTTTGTTGGGATTTTTTCTTTGCATTATTCTCATTGTAAGCTTTATTTTCACTATTTTGTGTCAATCTTTTTACTGTGTCCACATATGCTCAAAATTACACTTGTTCAAATTTTAGTGGTCGACATTCTGTGGTCGTATTATGCTGCACTCTGCGTAGTGCTTTATTCTCAGAGGAAATTACACTCCTCTGGATTTTTTGTAATAGGAAACTATCAATGTATGGCCTATAGTTCCACTGTTTTATTTTTGTCACTTCTAAATATACATATTTGGGGCTTGACAATTGAAATTCCTGTAAAAGCGACACAACTAGTTCATATCTAACTGCAGCTTAAAAGTCTCCTTGTGTACCACGAAATAACTATTTTATCCTAGGAATAGGTAATGAAGGTGTATCATTAAATAATGACAATGAACGTACCTCATTACTTCCTTCAAACAATAAAGTAGCTACACTCAACTTCTGTGGATCAAATCCTTTTAATTTTGTTATATAAAACTTCTTTAAGGCATCTATAAAACTTGTTAACAAGGATTTTGTCTCTGGTTTTAATACTGCACCAAACTGGAACTGTTGATTGTCCATTAGTCTTATAGAAGCTGGCGCACATCGCTGTATAAATACACATAAATGAAAATAGATATTAATAGTGTTGCACCCAGCTCTATATTAATGATAATGTGTTGGTATGGTAACATGTAACAGGTATAAAAAGATGTTGGTATAAAAAGATGATTTTCATCACTGTTGGCATGCTCACCGTACCAACACATTATCATTAAACGATAATAAAAGTGTATGGGACATAATATGGATTATTAAGGGGAAATAACTGATATAACAAATGTCATATATGCTATACATTTCTTATTTGTTTTCAAGCCTTAAAGAGCTCGATATACATTGAAAATTTATGCTTATTGTCTTGGGTATAGATTTTGCATATAATGGGATTATTCTCTTTTCTCTGCCACTTAACAATATATCTCTAATTGTAAGTTATTGGATCTACTGATTCAAGTGATTGGTCCGAAAGCTTCAAGGAATTGACAGAAGGGCACATAAAATGAGGGTATCTCATTATAACACTCTCCAACTAGAACAAAAATGATTATGCCTATATGCTGATGGGATGTGAATTTTAAAACAAATATACCCTGTCAGACAAACTAACCTGTTAATTTTTAAATCTTTTATCATGTATAAAATATAGATTCTATAACTGTATCACATATGAAAAAACATTTCTATACTTAAGATATTCAAATTTCAGAATTTTAAATTTACTTTTTGCTAAGAGTTTGAAAATTGAAAATTAACTGCTCTAGAGTGCAAAAATTTCATATCTTATCATCGAGCATCTTCATCTTTTTTTTATTAATTCGCAACGGTAAAGTCCAAAGGCCGCAAAGACATTTAATGTTATTAGTGAATTTCAACTAATTATTGTCTGTTAACACAGTAGAAATATAGAATCCACAATCGCATCCAGTGAGAAACGACATGTATTTCTCCCATTGGTAAGGAAACATATATTTCTGTGAAAAAAATTTATTTGTGAGTTTCAATTTTCGTGGTTTTGCCAAAAATTTCTGCTTCATGGGTTCGTAAATTCTTGGTTTGAAAATCTTTTATAAGTTGTTGAAATGCACATATGCAGAAAATAAATTAACAGTAACTTTGGTATTTTGTTATTTATTGTAAACTATGGGAAATCTGGCATTTGATTTTAAATTTTGTGATTTTAGTAGGCCACTAAATCTACGAAAATTGGAACAAAATTGCAACCCTATGAATAATAGTACATGCCAGTATATACCAACCTGCCGAGCTACTTCTCTCAAGCAGTTCACTCCATTTTCGAACTGTGGAAATACAATTGAACCATATTTTTTACAAGATGGTAATGGTCTGATCTTCAATGTGACTTCTGTAACTACTCCTAAAGTTCCTATAATTAAATTCAAATTGTCTGAGTAATAATACATAAAAATATGACTTTCCACTAGTATCAATAGCAGGAAGTACAGTTATCCTCAATTTTTTTATGTATGTTCCAGACCATACACGTACAGTCCGGACCATACGAGTATTTTTTTCGAATACCCACACGGTCGGACCGTACGTGTATGGTCCGACCGTACGCGTATGGTCCAACCGTACGCGTACAGTCTGGCTATTTCAAAGTCTTGCGTGTTCTCGGATAATATATCAATAAATGAATATACTGTATACAATATTATTTAGTGAATTAAGCTCTTATGTTTAGAAACAAATAAGATTTTCTAAAAATTGTTATTCTAAAGAAAATATAAGCAAAAAATAGGAATTTACTTTACTGTAATTATGTTTAGGAGACGCCTTTATAAAATAGACTTATTAATTGAACGTTATTTGATATATAATAAAAAAAACAGTGTTTCGTAAAAAATAAGCGGAATGTTAATTGAAATAAAATATATGGTCATCTTGTCTGAAAATGTTGAGAAAAAAATCCTTGAATACCACCTCTAAGGAAAAACAACGTTTTCCCAATTACCCCAAAAAGGGTTCAAACCCCAAAATCTCGATAATTGTGCGCCTAAAATATCCATTTAAAAGCATGGAGCATTTTTAAAAAGTGTTTTTTCTTTCAACATGTATTGGAAATCATCAAATTAAAAGTGGTTCCAGAAGTGTATAATATTGTTACATAACCATACTTCTTTACTGAATCACAAATGTAGTGTCTGTCTTTTTCTTTGTACTCGTACGGTCTAAATATACGCGTATGGTCCAGCTCGTACCAGACCGTACATGTATACTCATACGGTCCGACCGTACGCGTATGGTCCGACCAAAAGCGTAGGGTCGGACCATATAAGTATACGCATACGGTCCGGACCGTACGTGTAAGGTCCAAATACGCGTATGATCTGGAACATGTACATTGTATTTCAATATTTAAGAAACTAATCTCATGTGGGTAGTGTATACACAGAGAGATGTTTGGTTGTACCAGGAAAAATAGTTAAAATCATTGTTTGAAAAGGGAGATAATTAGGGACATTATGAAGATGGTCTTATTCAGATATCACATTAATAACTATGACAGTGTTGATTCCTCGTAATCATTGTCAATGCTGACTGATTGCTATATAAGTAAGTGAAAACCAAACTATCAATCCAAAATGAATAATCCAAGGACAATAGCAACATCGGAAACAACAAAGAAACAGAGACACAACATGAGTATGGAACAGAAAAGAATAAACTGCTGCGCCAAGAGCACATGATACGCCCGTCCACTGTCAACTCGAACTTTATGGCATTGTTAGACCACAACAAAATTTTGATTGAAAAAAAATCAAACAGAATATGTGCCTTACCAAGATGTAACCATTCAACAAATATCAAATTAATATGTAAAAAATGAATTTTCAAAAAAATATATGGTCCAAGTCCATAACTTTCCACAAAAATCATTAAACAGGAACCAAATTTAAACTTAATCCATAATTTATACACATACAATCATAAACTGTATATCAAATCAACATATTCACACATTGTAAAGAAAAGGTGGAGAAACTGATGTTTTTCAAAAATTTACCAAGTCCAAGGGTCATAACTCTGTACAAAATCAACCAACCAAATCCAAATTAGAACTTCAACTGTATCTCACCTAGATATACTCATATACTAAATACCAAATCAATATGTCAAGCGTTTACAGAAAAAAACTCCGGAAACCTATATTTTTCAAAATTTCACTAAGTCCAAGGAACATAACTCTTACAAAATCAACTGAATGGAACCAATTTCGAACTTGATCTGTATCCCATCTAGATATAGTCATATACAAAATATGAAATCAATATGTCAAGTGGTTACAGAAAACAAGTGTGGACCTAAATTGATGTCTCGCCCCTCCCTACATGGTCACAATATGATGTGAATTCTCAACCTGACTAAATCAGAAAACTTAACATGTTCACTAGACTGTGAAATTAGGGTAAGTGACAAAAGCAATAAAGCAGACTGTCATGATTCACCCAAAATGAAAATATCAGTGACTTACCACTAATAGTTACTGAAAAACCAAACATGTTCATTAGACCATGAAAATGAGGTCAAGGGCTAAAGCAAAATAGTAGGCTGTCATGTTCCATCTAAGAAAAATTGATGGGTGTTCCATGGAACACTTGTGTCACCTGCACTACAGAAAAGCCATTTTTGGCCCAGTGAACCTCTGAAATCTGTAAACTTAAATCTAAAGTATTATGTGCATGCTAAGACTAGGTGAAAAACATATTCTGCATATTTGATAAGACTATGAATATAGTTTTGGGGACTTGCAGATTAACAAACAGAAACAACAAACGAGGTATGTTGGCTTGGCAAACCTCTTAAATCTGTAAAATCAAAATTTCAAGTATAATGTGCATAACCAGACCTGATAAACAACATATACTAAAAGTTTGGTTGGACCTCACACACATTTGTGAAGGAGTTGAAGATTAACAAACCAAATTAATAAATAAGCAATTTGGCTCTGTGAACCTCTAAATCTATAAAATCTAAATTCTAAGTATCAGATGCACAACTACACCAGGTAAACAACGTATCCTGAAAGTTTGTTTGAAATGGGACTTGCAGTTTTGAAGAAGTTGCGGATTCAAAAAGCAACACTCACAAATGAGCAATTTTGGCTCTGTGAACCTCTAAAATCTGTAAAATCAAAATTCTAAGTATCATGTGCACAACTACACCAGGTGAACAACCTATCCTGAAAGTTTGGTTGGAATTAGACCAGCAGTTTTGAAAGAGTTGCGGATTCAAAAAGCAACACTTACAACTGAGCAATTTTGGCTCTGTGAACCTCTAAAATCTGTAAAATCAAAATTCTAGGTATCCGGTGCACAACTACACCATGTGAAAAACATACCCTGAATGTTTGGTTAGAATCGGACAAGTAGTTTTGAAGGAGTTGCGGATTCAAAAATCGATGGACGACGCAGGACGACGACGACGACAATGTAAGACGACAGATAGTAATACTTATGTGTCGACTCTGCTTACAGCAGGCAACACAAAAACCCAAATACCAAATATTATTGATCTGACATTAATAGATACTGGGAAACTTAATATGATCACTGGACCGTGAAATTGGGGTCACAGACAAAAGCCACATAGCAAAATGTCATGTACTACCAAAGACCAACCTATATACCAAATATCATTGACCTACCACTTATAGTTACTGAGAAAATTACCTAATCCCAAAACTTTAACATGTTCACTAGACTGTGAAATTGAGGCCAAGGACAAAAGTCATATGCCAGACTATCATATACTACCAAAGACCAACCTACTTACCAATATCATTGACCTACCACTTATAGTTACTGAGAAACTAAAGTAAGCAAAAAACTTTACATGTTCATTGGACCGTGAAATTGAGGTCACAAACAAAAGCCATATAGCAGACTGTCATGTACTACTCAAGACAAACCTGTATACCAAATATCATTGACTTACCACTTATAGTTACTGAGAAAATGAACTAATCAAAAAAACTTAACATGTTCATTGGACCGTGAAATTGAGGTCACAGACAAAAGCCATATAGCAGACTGTCATGTACTTAACTCAAAACAAACCTATATACCAAATATCATTGACTTACCACTTATAGTTACTGAGAAAATGACCTAATCACAAAAACTTAACATGTTCACTAGACCGTGAAAATTAGGTCAAGGACAAAAGCCATGTGCCAGACTGTCATGTACTACCCAAGACCAACCTTCTTACCAAATATCATTGACCTACCACTTATAGTTACTGAGAAACTGAAGTAAGCACAAAAACTTTACATGTTCATTGGACCGTGAAAATGAGGTCACAGACAAAAGCCATATAGCAGACTGTCATGTACTACTCAAGATCAACCTATATACCAAATATCATTGACCTTCCACTTATAGCTACTGAGAAAATGACCTAATCACAAAAACTTAACATGAGTTTAGGCCGCCGCTGCCGCCACGCTTTGTACGCATATGTCTCGCTTTCCGCGACTTTCGTCGCGGGCGAGACAAAAACTCCGGAAACCTATATTTTTCAAAATTTCACTAAGTCCAAGGGCCATAACTCTATACAAAATCAACCAACCGGAACCAAATTCGAACTTGATCTGTATCTCACCTAGATATAATCATATACCAAAAACGAAATCAATATGTCAAGTGGTTACAGAAAAAAACTCCAGAAACCTGTATTTTTCAAAATTTCACAAAGTCCAAGGGCCATAACTCTATACAAAATCAACCGACCGCAACCAAATTCAAACTTGATCTGTATCTTACCTAGATATACTCATATACCAAATATCAAATCAATATGTCAAGCGGTTACAGAAAAAATCTCCGGAAACCAAAAAGTTAACGGACGGACGAACGGACGGACAGACGGACGGACGGAAGGACGGACAGACGGACGGACGGAGGGTATACCATAATACGTCTGTCTTTCGACCAGCATATAAAAATGATAGTACACACACACACAGAACATGTGTGTGTGTGTGTGTGTATAAAAGAACCCATGGGTGAGATCAGGTGCACAGGTAGAGTAATCATCTCCTGCTTCTAATAAGACATCCACCGTGATGAACATGTCGAATCCGGTAGTAAAGTCAAATCCAGTAGAGAAAACAATTAAGCTTTAGAGGGAAAGATCTGTTGTTATCTCGAAAACAGATATCCCATAGGGGTCCACAAGATAGTGATGTCAACCGTAAAACTTCTGGAGGGATGACTTCCAAGATTTGGGTAACATACCTTCATTTAAGTAGCCTATTTGTGAGCAACGGGCCCTATCAAGGAAGTCACTGTATCGAACACAGGATCTTGAATAGCGAATGAGCTGGGAGATGTAAACTCCGTATGCCGGCGCTGTTGGGATGTTGCTACAAAGAAAAGGGAAGATAACTAATGGAAAAGTGCAGTCATCGCTTTTGTCGTACAGCTTAGTTTGAAGTCTACCTCTGTTGTCAATTTCAAGATGAAGGTCAAGGAATTAGGCTGATGTGGAAGTGTCTGTAGTAACCTTAATGTCGAACTCTTTAAGATAGATCAGATGAAGAAAATCATAAAAGCGAGGGTTGTTTAGTGAAAAAATATCATCTATATAACGGCAGCTAAAATTGAAGGATTGGGCCAGTTTTTTATCTTTATTTTAAAGATGCCCCTCCATGAATTCAGCCTCATAAGAGTGGAGAAAGAAATCAGCTAGGGGAGGTGCACAATTTGTGCCCATAGGAATTCTGATAGTCTTTTGAAAAACAAGTCCTCCAAACTGGACAAATATATTGTCGATCAGCAACTCTAACATTTTCATCACTTCTTCCTCTGTATATTTTTTCTCCGATTCAGAGTCATTTTTCACAAAGTAGGCTTGTACTCTTCCTACAACAATGTACCTAAATCTTCGTTCACTGTTCTTACGTGAGAAACATCTATGAATTAAACCTTTCGGCCGAGATTTTAGTTGTTCATGAGGAATGGTAGTGTAAAGGGTGGAGAAGTCAAAAGTTTTAATGCTGTAACAGTATGCTTATGACCTAGAGTTTAAGATGTCAGGTAGATCGTTGGAGTTTTTCAAAATCCACATTTCTTTTATACTGCTTATTGAAAAGCAAGTATCACAGTACTTTTGAAGACCCTCTTGAACAGCTGTCAAGATGTAGGTTAGCAATTTAGATATAGATTTTGTAGAGCATTTGGCAGATCTAGGGATGTATCGTTCTCTGTATGGGAATTTATGTAATTTTGGTACCCAGTACAAGGAGGGGAGATGTGGTTCTTCATCTTTGGTGGAAATCCCGAAGGATGGCAAAACAGATCTATGGTTCTATAATATCTCCTCCTTTGACAGAGAAGTTAGTTGGATTGCCTTAGGAATTATCAATGCCTAGTTCTTTCTTTAAACAATTTATGTAATAATTTTTGCAAACAAGAGTGGACCCTAATAGATGTCTCGCCCGTCCCTGATTGTCGCTAAAACAGTCATGTACTACTCAAGAGCAACCTACAAGCCAAATATTATTACCATTCCACTTACAGTAATTAAGAAACTATTATAATCAGAAACACTCAACTTTGTTCACTAGACCATGGCTTGTAGTTATTGAGAAATAGACTTAAGCAAAAAACTTAACCTGGTCACTGGACCGTGAAATTGAGGTCAAGGTCAAAAGCCATATGGCAGACTGACATGTACTAACCAAGACCAAGCTATATACCAAATATCATTGACCTATGGGTTGTAGTTATTGAGAAACAGACTTAAGCAAAAAAACTTAACCTGGTCACTGGACCGTGAAATTGAGGTCAAGGACAAAAGCCATATGGCAGACTGACATGTACTAACCAAGACCAACCTATATACCAAATATCATTGACTTCTAGCTTGTAGTTATTGAGAAATGGACTTAAGCAGAAAAACTTAACCTGGTCACTGGACCGCGAAATATAGATCAAGGTCAGATAATTTTGGGTCCGACAGATAGGGTTCGCCGTAAGCTACCTATGGACCAAATATAAAGTTCCTACATCAAAGGCTTCTATATAAAAACTTGAGTTTACGCCGCCGTCGCCGTCATACTTTGCACGCCTATGTCTCGCTTTCCGCGACTTTCGTCACGCAAGACAATAAAAATGATATTATATGGGGCCTTATCGGCAGGAACCACGACATATTTGACATGAATGGAGGACAAGTAACTTGCCACATCAGCATTTTGAAAATTGATGATGCTTTAGTTCTCATTGACCCTCGTAGCTGATTGATTCGTTTAAGAATTATTGACCTTACAGCCTTAATCCACTCAGAAAGGGAATCAAGGTCTTCATCTTCTGGCGTAGTCCTCTACAGTATCCATAAGAAGTTTGAAATTTCGTTCCCAGTTGATGGAACTTGGTTCACAGAATTTAGGTCCTTTTGCAAGGACATCACGGAGAGACTTGTTTTCAATGATCCGCAAATCTCCCATTATGGTGACACATGGGCTATATCTGTATGGTCAATCAGAACATGAACAATCGGGTGTTTAGACTTGAGGTCGTCGGTGGTAAGGTTTTGCAATGCACGTTTATGGTTGAAAATTTTAGACGTTATTGGTGAAGTATAGGTGTACGAAATGATCGGGACTGATGTGTGTGTTTGAAATATGGGGGTATTTTGTTTTTTACATTTCTGTGATGCAAGATATTGGCTAAGTTAATAGCATCCAAACCCTCATTAGCAAATTTGATTGGTAGAAATGAACAGCGTTCTTCTACATTGGCATGTTCTTTAACAGGGTTGAATAACCTATGTTGACCAATATCAGGTATAACAGCATTTAACTTGTATAGAGATGAGGATTGATCAGTTCAGATATTTTCTAAAGACGTTTTATACAGAGAATTCAATTGCGTAAGTGGTAAAGAATAAAGTTTTGTACGAATGTGATGTAATCCTAAAGGTTTACAAATGAAAGGAAGTAGGCCCTGTATAGTAACATCATGAAGTGTTGGTGATGTATAATGGCGATGGCCATGGCTTCGTTTTCGTCTAGGATTGTTATCAAAAATGCGCACCACATTTATATCATTGCATTTCGGGATGGATAGTTTGCCTATACTGTCAATTTTGTCGTTACAACCATACAGTATTGTCATTCCTAATTTGCTTAAATCCAGTATTCTTCTTTTTGTCTATGAAGAGGTGTACTTTAATATGTTTGGATTGTTCAAAGGAACGACACCTGTCCTAATGACCGTCCCTATAAATACTAATTCTTCAGTTCAGTTACCCTGTTTCCTTGAACCATTCTACCTGTGATGACTGACACAAAGTCAATAACCTGACATGTACGATAATTTTCAATGGATAAATAACAGTTTTACAGAATATAAAAAGACCATTTGCAGGAGATTGTGTTAGAGGAAAGCATGTTAGTGAGAGATTTTTATTTTTGGTTCAGGAGGCTTTAAATTATAGGGAGAATGGTTGAGTTAGTGGGAGTCTCACACACAAAATGTGAGGTTTAACATCTATGTCAGTAACACCTTTTGAAATTTCATGAAGATACTTAAAAATGTTAAATGAAAAATAAACATGCATATAATTTTATAATGCTTTATAATTCCAATAATACTATTAACTTCTGAAAAATATGTACTGCTTGGTTGCTATTTAACTCTTATACATTTGTATAATGTTATCAACTATGTATTAGTGCCTTCGTCTGGTTGAATTTAACAGTAATTCATCAAATTACATGTATATAAATGTACAATTCTATCTAAGAATATATTTTTAGTATATAATTTGACTATTTCAAACATGAAGATCTCTGAGTATGGTTTCCCATTTGGGTCCAATATTAAAATATGTTCCTTGTTGGTGGCCATCTTTTATTTAGTGTGGACCTAGAAAACACCATTTTACAGGGAATAACCCAAGTACTATTGTGGCCATGTTTGGCTCCAATTTGCCAGTAGTAGCTTCATAGAAGAAAATCTCTGAATGTATTTTCCCAATGGGTCAATGTTAAATTTTGTTGCCCCCATGGTGGCCATATTTGATTAAGTATGAAACTGAAAAACATATCTTACATGGGACCATCTGAGGACTATTGAGGCAAAGTTTTTTCCTACTGGATGAATAGATTTTGAGGAAAATATCTCAGAATGAGTTATCCCATAGATTCCTATGTGGAACTTTGTTCCTGCTGGAAGCCATTTAGGATTGAGTACAAAACCTGAATAAAGGGCTACGCCGAGCGCAGCATGATACGACCGCAGCATGTCGATCACTGAAATTTCAACAAAAGTAGTTCAAAGTGAATGTGGTCAAAGTAAAGAGCTTGAAACAACAATTAGATGGACACAAAAAGAAGCTTGACACATTATTAGCTGGAAACAAACTATGGAAAAAATCAACCCTTTTGATCACTTATTGATAAAAAAAACTGTAAGAGCTATGCAAAATATGTTACTTACATCCATAGAAATAAAAAAAAAAATCCAACGAAATCAGATTTGACATATTTAGAAAAATTGCAATTTTGGCCCCTTTGACCCCTAGTAGCTCAAAACGGTAAGAGCTACGCCAAATTCATTGACATACCACTGAAAGCTTAGATCAAGAGGAATCCAAAGAAAAAATCCCATCGAAATCCGATGAAAAATAAAGATTTGACATATTTAGAAAAATTGCAATTTTGGCCCCTTTGACCCCTAATAGCTCGGAAACGGTAAGAGCTACGCCAAATCCGTTGACATACCTCTGAAAGCTTAGATCAAGGGGAATCCAAAGAAAAACATAGAAAGCAGCCACAGCCTCGTTGCGCAGCATTGTCTCATGTTGCACATGTCAGTAAACAGGAATGGACTATAATCATTCTTTTTAACAGATTCAGTCATGCATAAATTGTAATTAACAGTCTGCATCCGAAGCATTCATTGTTGTTGTCATCCCAAATTGCATCATACATACTGATATGGTTGCTAAGGGACTTTAACCATTCTACCTAACCAAGTCGCTCATCGTAAAATGTAGGTCAGAGACAGCATCAGAAGCATGCATTGTTGTTGTCATCCCAAAATGCATCATAGATACCAATATGGTTGATGTGGGCCATGTCAGTAAGCAGGAATGGACTTTAACCATTCTACCTAACCA
>MJUU01014611.1:0-20470 GCA_002080025.1 Modiolus philippinarum | reverse complement strand
ACTTTAACCATTCTACCTAACCAAGTCGCTCATGCGTAAAATGTAGGTCAGAGACAGCATCCGAAGCATGCATTGTTGTTGTCATCCCAAAATGCATCATGCATACCAATATGGTTGATGTGGGCCATGTCAGTAAGCGGGAATGGATTTAAACCATTCTACCTAACCAGGTCGCTCATGCGTAAAATGTAGGTCAGAGACAGCATCCAAAGCAAGAATTGTTGTTGTCATCCAAACATGCATCATAGATACCAATATGGTTGATGTGGGCCATGTCAGTAAGCAGGAATGGACTTTAACCATTCTACCTAACCAGGTCACTCATGCGTAAAATGTAGGTCAGAGACAGCATCCGAAGCATGCATTGTTGTTGTCATCCCAAAATGCATCATGCATACCAATATGGTTGATGTGGGCCATGTCACTAAACGGGAATGGACTTTAACCATTCTACCTAACCAAGTCGCTCATGCATAAAATGTAGGTCAGAGACAGCATCCGAAGCATGCATTGTTGTTGTCATCCCAAAATGCATCATAGATACCAATATGGTTGATGTGGGCCATGCCAGTAAGCAGGAATGGACATTAAGCATTCTACCTAACCAAGTCGCTTATGCGTAAAATGTAGGTCAGAGACAGCATCCGAAGCATGCACTGTTGTTGTCATCCAAAACTGCATCATAGATACCAATATGGTTGATGTGGGCCATGTCAGTAAGCAGGAATGGACTTTAACCATTATTCCTAACCAAGTCGATCATGCATAAAATGTAGGTCAGAGACAGCATCCGAAGCATGCATTCCAGTTGTCATCCAAAAATGCATCATAGATACTAATATGGTTAATGTGGGCCATGTCAGTAATCAGGAATGGACTTTAACCATTCTACCTAACCAAGTCGCTCATGCGTAAAATGTAGGTCAGAGACAGCATCCGAAGCATGCATTGTTGTTGTCATCCCAAAATGCATCATGCATGCCAATATGGTTGATGTGGGCCATGTCAGTAAGCGGAAATGGGCTTTAACCATTCTACCTAACCAGGTCGCTCATGCATAAAATGTAGGTCAGAGACAGCATCCGAAGTATGCATTGTTGTTGTCATCCCAAAATGCATCCTAGATACCAATATGGTTGATGTGGGCCATGTCAGTAAGCAGGAATGGACTTTAACCATTCTACCTTATCAAGTCGCTCATGCGTAAAATGTAGGTCAGAAACAGCATCCGAAGCATGCATTGTTGTTGTCATACCAAAATGCATCATACATACCAATATGGTTGATGTAGGCCATGCCAGTAAGCAGGAATGGACTTTAACCATTCTACCTAACCAAGTCACTCATGCTTAAAATGTAGGTCAGAGACAGCATCCGAAGCATGCATTCCAGTCGTCATCCCAAAGTGCATCAGGCATACCAATATAGTTGATGTGGGGCATGTCAGTAAGCAGGAATGGACCTTAACCATTCTTCCTAACCGGACGCGGATGCCGACTAGGGGTATCACATAAGCCCCCCTCACTTCGTGAGGTGAGCTAAAAATCCCATTGAAATCCGATGAAAAATAGAAATTCCACATTATCTGCAAATTCGCAATTTTGGCCCCTTCGGCCCCTCATAGCTGGGAAAGGAAACAAGTTACCAAAAATCTAATAGCTGAGTGCCTATTAATTTTTCACAAGGAATCCATTGAAAAAAACTGCATCAAAATCGGACTTAAAATAAAAAAAAAACAATTTTTTGAGATTAGCCCCTGTTGGGTCCCATTTATCTCGTGAGCGGTACATGCTACGTGAAATCCGTTGGCATACTCCAGATTGGAATTTCCTCAGGAGCACACTGAAACAAACCCCATCAAAATCCAATAAATAATAAAGATTCTACAGTCAAATATGTGAAAACACCCAATTTAACCCTTTTTTGGCCCCTAATTCTGAAATGGGTGGGGCCAAAAACTAAAGAAAAAAACATTTCTCAAGAATGTTCCAAGAAACATCATACTAAGATTTGAAAACAATCCGTCCACTAGAACCAAAGTTATGCTGTCCACAGACACGAAAATACCTAATTTAACCCCTTTTTTGCCTCTTTTTCAAAAATGGGTTGGGCAGGGAATGCGAAATTAAAACCTGGGCTTAAGCTTGTGCCAACAAACATCATGCTAAAATTTGGTAACAATCCCTTCACTAGAACCAAAGTTATGCTGTCCACAGACACCAACGCCAACCCCAACGCCGACGCCGATGCCAGCGCCATACCATAATATGACCGCAAAATTTTTGCGGTCGTATAAAAACACTATTTTTACAGGGGTCCACCCAAGGACTAGTGTGGCTTAGTTTGGTTCCAATAGGCTATTAGTTTTAGAGGAGAAGATCTTGGAATGTGTTTTCCCATTGGTCCAATTTTAAACTATGTTCCCCCCACTGGTGACCATCTTGGATTTAGTGGACCTGAAAAACACTATTTTTACAAGGGTCCACCCAAGGACTAGTGTGGCCAAGTTTGGTTCCAATAGGCTATTAATTATAGAGGAGAAGATCTTGGAATGTGTTTTCCCATTGGTCCAATTTTAAACTATCTTCCCCCATCGTGACCATCTTGGATTTAGTGGAACTGAAAAACACTATTTTTACAGGGGTCCATCCGAGGACTAGCGGCCAAGTTTGGTTCCAAAAGGCAATGTAGTTTCAAAGGAGAAGATCTCTGAATGTGTTTCCCATGGGTCCAATGTTGAAGTATGTTCCCCGCTGGCGACCATCATGGATTCAGTGTGGATCTGAAAAACATTATTTTTACCATGGGCCAATGGAGTATTGTGGCCAAGTTTGGATCAAACTGGTCCAGTAGTTTCAGAGAATAAGATCTTTAAATGAAATTTGCCGAAAGACAGATGCAAAGTGATGGCAAAAGCTAACACTGGCAATAGCCAGATAAAAGTCAAATAATTAATTTTGTGCAAATAGTTTGGTCGACTGCTATCCCTTGTGCAATACTTAAAAATCAGAAAACAAAGCCGAGTTGTGAATATTTGTTATTTCCATAAGTACATCATCGGATATGCAAATAGTTGCACATAAGCATATGAATTCAATTATTTCAATCAGAGACTTATAATGGAACTTTTGTAGGATGTTTGACTTTGTCCTAACTTGGCTAAAAATTTGACAGGGGTTATAATCTAGGTGATACATATTACTAATAGCTGCATGATGTCAAAACATTCCAAGTCCATTTCCAAAAAAAAACTTTATGCAGGGTTCCCCTTAAAATCCAGTTTTTGAGTATTGCTGAAATTGTTAAAGTATGTATCAGAATACTTTTTTCTAAAAATTTCAGTTTTCTAGTTTGGTTTCCATTGCAACCAAAAGCTTCACTATCCATAACTCATTTCAGACCACCTCTCAAAAATAATTTGGGCAGGGGTTCCCCTTATAATCTAGTTTATACATATTTCTAAAAATCTTTGAAAAATATGTACCAGAATACTGTTTTTCAAAGATTCAGTGTTCTGGTTTGGTTTCCATGGCAATTGAAAGCTCCACTTTCCATTTAAACCCATCTAAAACCAACATTCAAAAAAACTGGGGCAGGGGTTCCTGCTAAAAGGTTTTGCTGAAATCAAAACATTCCAAGTCCCCCTTTCATTAATAAATTCCCCTTATAATCTAATTTTAAATGTGACAAAAAATATGTAGCAGAATACTTTTTTTCCAAGATTCAGTGTTCTGGTTTGGTTTCCATGGCAATTGAAAGCTCCACTATCCATTACAAACCATTTCAGACCATCATTCAAAAAAAATTTGAGCAGGGGTTCCCCTTATAATTTAGGTATATAATATGTATTGCTGAAATCAATAATTTACAAAAAATCAGAATACACAAATGAATTTTTTTTTCATCTTAGATTTTATTTTATAAATCAAAACATTTCAAGTCCTCCTTTCATAAAAAAAATTTGGCAGGGGTTCCCCTTATAATCTATTTTTTATTGTGATGAAAAATATGCTACAGAATACTTTTTTTTCAAAGATTCAGAGTTCTTGTTTGTTTTCAATGGTAACTGAAAGCTCCACTATCCATTACAATCCATTTCAGACCACCATTCAAAAAAGACTTGAGCAGGGTTCCCCTTATAATTCAGGTAATACGTATTGCTGAAATCAATAATTACAAAAAATCACAATACACAAATGAATCTTTTTTTTCATCTTACATTTTATTTTAACTGGACATTGCAAAAATTGAATAAATTAATTACCTCCCTTAGTTTTATTACCTCCCTTTTTTTTATTCTGACTTTTCAATCTATCTTATTTTTAAGTCATTGGCACCCCAAAAGTGTGTTGGTGTACATAATTAGAACAATGAAATGAATTTACATGTTCTAGCAATATAAAAACTACTTTTGTATGAACAATTAAACATTTCTTAGCTACTTTTGTTATCAAATAATACCAAACATGTGATTTTAGGTTTTATTGAAATGGTGAATTTTTTTTGTTATATTTTTAGAAGTTGTAACCTTGACCTTTGTCGCACAAACCTCAAAATCGATAGAGATTTTCCTCTAATCATAACTCATGTCTGTGCAAAGCTTCATTAAGATATTACATGTGGTTCTCCAGATATCATGCAGAAACCAAAAGTTGACGCCCAGACGCCCAGACACCATTCATCAAATTATAAGCAGAGTTCGACTTCGTCGCAACTCGGCTAATAAAAAATGGTCTTTTCTTTCATGGGGTGCGGTGAGATGGGAGAATAAGATGATTTTATTACTTCAGTGAGAGACACAGATAGACTAAATATTGATAAATGTAATAAACATGTCCCTGAAAATACTGTAAATCAACTTTGCATTTTGTCCATCCTGGGCAACTCCGTTGCGACTTATTTTGTGAATTTCTATATCAGTGATACATTTGTATAAGAGTTAGAAATATTAGTGAAGATTTATTTTCGAAATATTTTGGCACTCTCAAAGATCATGAAAATAAATCGCTAACAAAAATTATCTGATATGAAAGTCACATATAATTTTCCTCAAAAATATTTTTTAAAGACAGTTTTGATTTCTTTACCCTTCTTGAAATTAATATACCAACCTTCTGACCCCATGATAAAATGATGAATGTCTAATCCTGACGACAATCTTGGGACTTGACAACTTTTCTCCATAACTCCTTGTGGTGTTACCATTTTAACATGTACAACCTGTAATAAATGTTATAAGGTGAATCTGTGGTCTAATGAACAAACAAAGGGATAGTGCTGCTGATGAGAAACTTATTTCCGAAATGGCCATACAGCAGTGATTAAAATTAATGCAGTTGGGGTTAACATATGTGTTATGGTGAATGGTCTCATGTTCATTTACTCCATATCCTTTTGTGAAATATGGGACAAAATCCAAACGCACAGCAAGATTAAGCAAATAAAAAATAATCTAATAGTATGCCTTTTTGCCATGTCAATCTCTACTGCAGATCTTCCACTCAATTATATTTACTTTATATCCTATCTCTTTTTATTTCAGTTCATGCATTTCCAAGTGTTTTGATTTGATCTGCACTGAAGAGACATAAGTTGTCGAAATGCGTATAAATTACGCAGAAACCAAATTCACAGTAACTTCGGTATTTTGTTAATTATTACCACTGGACCCATGCCACTGCTGGTGGACTGTTGGTCCCGGAGGGTATTCACCAACACAGTAGCCAGTACTTCAGATTCTATTTGAAAACTTGCAATATCTAAAAATTAAAAAAAATTTTTGTTAAAACATAAGGAGTATCTCCCTCTTGCACAGCTTTTTGGCTTTTCCATTTAGATCCTATTGGTAATTTGTTCTCTAGCAGCTTTTATACATATTTCCACTTATGGATTTCCACATGTTTTGATTTGATCTCCAATAAAGAGAGTTGTCGAAATCCGCATATGCAGAAACTTAAGTCAAAGTAACTTCGGTATTTTGTTATTTATAACTCATAAATATTCATAATTAAGTTGTCCTTACCAAATCTTCAATATTGCCATAGATATTTTTCTTCATGCCAGAAGCTCTTGTTGCTACCCATCCTCCAAGTGAACTGAACTCCATAGAATCTGGTTCATGTCCAGTACAGAAACCTTTCTCAGATAACTGAAATTATAAATCATAGTGATCATTTTAACATAGAATCTGGTTCATGTCCGTTACAGAACCCTTTCTCCGATAACTGAAATTATAAATCATATTGATTATTTTAACATGCAATCTGGTTCATGTCCGGTACAAAACCCTTTCTATGATTGCTAAAATTTTATCCCATATTTAGAAGAGAATAAAAAAAATATTTAACTTCTAAAAACCATCCAACATTCAAGAATCTTGGCAGAGAGTATTAATGATAATGTTAACATGGAATCTAATTGTATTTTTTGCTAATTTTAACTCTTTGCAATGTATCCTCCTGTTAATATCTGTGTTTTAACAAGTATGATATTTTGCAAGATTCCATATTAATATAAATTTGAACTGTTGTACAGCCAGCTAACAGACTTACAGAAATATGCATTTCAGATTTCAAGATGAATAATTTGAGTTTTCTATAATCTATCCCCACAAATAAACAAAAAACTTTGACAAAAGCCAAAGAATTATGAACAAACTAAAATTTCAACTGTGTGTTTTAGGTGAACTCACATACATGTGTATAACGAATATAAAGTAAAAAAGCAAAAGTACGAACTCAAATATTTCAAGAAAATTTATAGTCCAAAAGGTCAATTACTTAAAAAAAAAATTCACGTATCTTCACAAAATTCAAACCTTGATTTCCAATGTATTAAAGTCAACATTCATTTAAAAATATTCACTAATGAGCCAAAAAGGTAAAAAAAAAAAAGGGCAAGAAAGCTACAATTTCTTAATTTTTAGAAAGCTCTTCAAAATTAGTTATTACGAAAAAACTCAAAGGGAATCTGCAACTCATCAAGGTTAGTTCACACACCAAATATCAAGTCAATATCTTAAGTGATGCATGTTCAAAGAAGTCTACAAAATTGTCNTTTTTTTTTTTTTTTTTTTTTTTTTTTTTTGCTGAGGCTGTTAAGGATGCACAAGGAGGATCCAATTGTGGGAGTCCAAATAGATCTTAAAGATGGCTTATCTAACATGTAAATTTGAATTTTAGTAACATTGTTTGCTGTTTGTAAAGAGATATGTTGTTGAAATTTCGGAACTTTTACTAAAAACTTATTAACATGGTTTAATAAACAGGAATGAAAATTCCTGCTCTTGATCAGAATAACCCTGTCCTTTTTCAAACTCCACCCTCCCACTTTTAATCAATGTCAACTACAAAGTTCTATTACTACATGTATCTATATATACAATTTGAATGTCCTTTTAATTTACAAAATACGTCTCTTTTGTCATCCAGCAATAATAACAAAATGTGTATTTTAAAAGATTTTACTGATAATCCATAGTATATATCTTTATTATGTCTACTAACAGGGTGAATTGCCTTTATTTATGCAATTTAAATCATTAAGTTTTTTACAGAGTTTTAGAAAGAAAATTTTTACTTCAAGTAGACTGCCTATTGTAAATATAATTCTAACCCATAAAGTTGCAGGTATCCATGCAGAACAGACACACTTTCAGTCAGTAGTATAAGCGATGGGATGTGTCTTTTTTAGGAAAGGGACATGATTCCAGCATCTTATCTCTTGGGCCCAAACATGTGAAAAATTGCTACCATCTGAAAACAAAACTTTACAAAAAGCTTGATAATTCGTGTTTGCAGTTTAATTCCCACATCTCCAGTATAATTATGATGTCTTTACATTTCACAACTCAATTGCTGTTGTCATGCCTGTAATGTGTACAGCAGTTTTGTAAGGAGAGATAAACTATTGTCTCAAAAACTTCTATACCAAGGTTATGTACAACCAATGATGTAATTGTAATATGGCAGTCATTACAATGATTTGACAGTTCATTGCAATAATGAGAATAGACGTTTTTGATAAGATCCGCAGTTTATAACTGAACTGACAAACAACATTGACTTTTACTGTACTCTTCTTTAGCAGTTTATGACAGTGCAATTGGATGCAGCACCACCCTAACCCTATAGGAGCACCTGATAATACCGATACCTCCATTTTTTTTTCAGTTTGGGTTCACGCTGTCAGTTTTATTGTTTTATAACACACTTTTATTTTTTTAAATTTTGTGTTTGTTGATGATGTATGTGAGACTGGGTACTAAAAGATAAAATGGCTGTATTCTTCACAGGCACTGTCGATTTTTAATTGGTTTTGTCTGAGAAAATGATAATTACAAATCAGTCACCTACCAGAACATTCAACACCTTATTTTGAATAGGTGCCACACCTAAAAAGATCATGATACCTCCAGTTTTTGTAGGTTTCACACTGCTAGTGCTTTAATTTTAAGGTGTTCTGTTCATTTTTATTTATTGATTTTGTAATTGTCATGTTGTCTCTGTTTTGTATTACATCTAGCTGAATATAGCATTTTTTTTTTAATTCATATTTGATTTTTGAATTCCCCCTTTCCTTTCTATCTTCTTGCTCGGTATAAATTGTAACTAACTTTGAAGTATTGTATTTTTTCTGTACATAAAATCAAAGTTTCATTTGTTCTGCAATTTAATTCTGTTATGCATTGGATTTTTTTTTACTTTATATCAAGTATGATCTGGTAGACTCATTCTTATATTATATTGTCATGTTCTATATTTGTTATTTCATAATGTTTGTTCCAATGGACAATTCTTGAAAAAGGAATAACTATAATACTGACAAAGTCTGAAAGGGCAACGCCCCCTTGTGTGTCCCAAAAACATTTTTGCGGAATTTCATGGAAATCATAAAACAATATTTGGGAAAAAACATAAACAAAAGTCACTGTAAATTTAGTTTCTGCATAAGGCTGCTTTGACAGCTTGTGTCTCATCTGTTCAGATCAAATCAAAACATTGAAAATAATATAATATATGTTTATTTACTCCATATCCTTTCATTCACCATGAATGTCATTTCAAGTTATCATACAATAAAGCTTATTCTCAAAATATGAATTTTTTCATATCAAATCCAAGTTTTTCTAACAAAACATTTTCATGATTCTCCTCAAAATCATTAAGGACCTTCTTCAGATCAAGTCCAACACTGTGCCTAAAACTTATAAACATAGAAAGCAGCCACAGCCTACTAAGCTCACCTCGTTGTGCAGCATTGTCACATGTTGCACATGTCAGTAAACAGGAATGGACTATAATCAATCTTTTTAACAGATTTAGTCATGCATTAATTGAAGTTTACAGACTGCATCCAAAGGTTATGTATTCCGGTATATGTATGAAATCATTATGCTAAACTCCTCACAGGAAGGGATCTTGGTGGAAGCTGTATACTGAGGGTACATAACTTACTTTGTCAGTTGGTAATGGGTCTAGTGCTGGCAAGTCAGTTAACTGCTAGTAGTCTCTTGTGATTTCATGTTTATGTCCGTATATTTAGTTCTTTCAGTTTCATTTTTCACAATTGACTCAGTCCTGTTGCCAACTGAATTTTACTGTTGTTACGATTGTTTTTTGATTTATCACATTGGCTGTAGGGGGAATAAAACTAGTTTAACCCCGCCACAGCAGGTTTGCGCCTGTCCTAAGTCAGGAAATTTATTAAGCCTTAGTGTGTCTGGTCTTTTTTCTGGTTAGTTTACTTTATGTCTATAGGAGTCTAGGATGATGTTTATTTCACTGAACTTGATTACTCTTTATTCAGGGGCCGACTCCAACCTGCAGTTGGGTGTGGGGTTTTCTCACCGTTCATTGAAGATCTTATGGTGGCTTTGAGTTGTTATTACTCCCCTTTGGGTCGTTGTCTCTTTGACACATACCCCATTTCCCTTCTTTTTTTCTATTGTAGTTGTCATCCAAAATTGCATCATACATACCAATATGGTTGCAAAGGAATGTCAGTAACAGGAATAGACTTTAACCATTGTACCTAACCAAGTCGCTCATGCATAAAATGTAGGTCACAGACAGCATCTGAAGCATGCATTGTTGTTGTCATCCCAAAATGCATCATACATACCAATATGGTTGATGTGTGACATGTCAGTAAGGGGGAATGGACTTTAACCATTCTACCTAACCAACTCGCTCATCTGTAAAAATAAGTTGCATTTTTAACAGGAGAATGTGACGTTTCAAGCAAACAATTAGGACGTCATAATCCCACAACGTCATATTTTGGCAGGAAGCATGTTCAAATTTGAATTTTATCGTAATTTCTCTGTGTCACATTACGAGTCTTACAGACCCTATATGGTTGATGTGGGAATGGACTTTAACCATTCTACCTAACCAAGTCGCTCATGCGTAATATATAGGTCAGAGACAGCATCCGAAGCATGCATTGTTGTTGTCATCCCAAAATATCCCAAAATGCATCATACTTACCAATATGGTTGATGTGTTCCATGTCAGTGAGTTGGAATGGACTTTAACCATTCTACCTAACCAAGTCACTCATGATTAAAATATAGGTCAGAGACAGCATCCAAAGCATGCATTGTTGTTGTCATCCAAAAATGCTTCATACATACCAATATGGTTGATGTGGGCCATGTCAGAAAGCGGGAATGGACTTTAACCATTCTACCAAACCAAGTTGCTCATGCGTAAAATGTAGGTCAGAGACAGCATCCAAAGCATGCATTGTTGTTGTCACCCCAAAATGCATCATACATACCAATATGGTTGATGTGGGCCATGTCAGTAAGCGGGAATGGACTTTAACCTTTCTACCTAACCTAGTCGCTCATGTGTAAAATGTAGGTCAGAGACAGCATCCGAAGCATGCATTCCAGTTGTCATCCCAAAATGCATCAGGCATACTTATATGGTTGATGTGGGGGATGTCAGTAAGCAGGAATAGACCTTTACCATCCTTCCTAACCAGATGCGGACGCCAACGCCGACGCAGATGCTAGGGGTATCACATAAGCCCCCCTCACTTCGTGAGGTGAGCTAAAAATATGTGAAGTCATTTCAAGTTATCATACAACATAGAGCTTACATGTATTTTCAAAATAAGCACTTTTTCATAAAAAAAAACTAAGTTTTTCGAAAAAATTGTTTTCAGATTTCCTAAACTAGAGGCTTAGAGACTGAGCCTCTATCGCTCACCTGACAAAATGCTGAACAATATGGTTTTCGATGTTTTGCATGCTGGCCGTGTTTTTTGTCGGATCAGAATGAAATGAGCAATCTTTGTATATTAGACCCTCCATATGTCATTCCCATTAAGTTTGATTCAATTTGCTTCAGTGGTTTCAAATGAAATGATTAAAATGATGTTTTCCCATTGGGGGCCAATGTTAAATATAAGTTCCGCACTAGCGGCCATGTTTTTTGTCAGATCGGTAGGAAATGAGCAGTCTTTGTAAAGGACCTTCCATACACCATTCCTGTAAAGTTTGGTTGAATTTGCTTCAGTGGTTTTATAAATGTTGATGAAAATGACATTTTTCCCATAGGGTCCAATGTTAAATATAAGTTCTGCTCTGGCGGCCATGTTGCTTGTGGGATTGGAACAAAATGAGCAATCTTTGTAAAGGACCTTCCTTACATCAGTCGTGTAAAGTTTGGTTGAATTTGCTTCAGTGGTTTAAGAAGAATTGATGAAAATGACGTTTTCCCCAAGGGTCCAAAGTTAAATATAAGTTCTGCACTGGTGGCCATGTTGTTTGTCCGATTGGAAATGAGCACTCTATGTTAAGGACTTTCTATACATCATTCCTGTGAAGTTTGGTTGAATTTGCTTCAGTGGTTTTAGAGTAGTTGATGAAAATGACGTTTTTCCCGTAGGTCCAATGTTTATTATAAGTTCTGCACTGGCGGCCAAGTTTTTTTGTCAGATCAGAATGAAATGAGCAATCTTTGTAAAGGACCTTCCATATGTCATTCCTGTAAAGTTTGGGTGAATTTGCTTCAGTGGTTTTAGGAGTTGATGAACATAACGTTTTTCCCAAGGGTCCAAAGTTAAATGTAAGTTCTGCACTGGTGGCCATGTTATTTGTCAAATTGGAAATGAGCACTCTATGTTAAGGACTTTCTATACATCATTCCTGTGAAGTTTGGTTGAATTTGCTTCAGTGGTTTTAGAGTAGTTGATGAAAATGACGTTTTTCCCGTAGGTCCAATGTTTATTATAAGTTCAGTGCTGGCGGCCATCATGTTTTTCGTCGGATCAGAAAGAAATGAGCAATCTTTGTAAAGGACCTTCCCTACACCATTCCTGTAAAGTTTGGTTGAATTTGCTTCAGTGGTTTCAGAGGAGTTGATGAAAATGTGAAAAGTTAACAGATGGACGACGGACTAATGGACGAACCGACAGATGATACATTTCGAGATCTTTTTCACTGTGGGACTAGTAATGGAACTAGAGGCTCAGAGACTGAGCCTGTATCCCTAATCTGACAAAATGCTTCTATGCTATGCATGACCAAAAATGATCATGTTTTTACCAATGGGATAGGGTGTTTAGGTATGTTCTCAATTAGCACCTGTGTGTTTTGTCTGATCCTATTGAAATGAGTAATTTTTGCAAAGGACCTTCTATACATTTAGTATAATTTGCTTTAATTGTTTTAAGAGATGATGAAAAGGATGGTTTTCTCTTACTGGGCTCCAATGTTAAACTATGTTCTGCACTTGAGGCAATGTTTTTTGTCTGATTGAAATGAAATGTGCAATTTTTGTAAAGTACCTTCAGTCATCATTCCTGTAAAGTTAGGTTAAATTGGCTTCAGTGGTTTCAGAAGAGTAGATGAAAATGTGATTTTCCCATAGGTTCCAATGATAAACTATGTTCAGTGCTGGCAGCCATGTTTTCTAATGGATTGTAATGAAATGAGCAATCTTTGTTAAGGACCTTCTATTCATCCTTCCTGTAAAGTTTGGTTGAATTTGCTTCTGCAGTTTCAAAGGAAAAGATCAAAATGTGATTTTTCCAAAGGGTCCAATGTTAAACCTAAGTTCGACACTGGCAGCCATGTTTTTTTTGGATCAGAGAGAAATGAGCAATTGTTCTAAAGTACCTTCCACTCATCATTCCTGTGAAGTTTGGTTGAATTTACTTCGATGAAAATGTGATTTTCCCTTAGGGTCCTATGTTAAACAATGTTCCTTGCTGGTCGCCATGTTTTTCATCGGATCAGAATGAAATGAGCAATCTTAATGTTAAGGACCTTTAGGTCATCATTCCTGTAAAGTTTGGTTCAATTGGCTTCAGCCGTTTCAGAGCAGAAGATGAAAATATGATTTTTCCCATAGGGTCCAATGTTAAACCTAAGTTCCACGCTGGCAGCCATGTTTTTTATCAATTGAAACAAAATGAGCAACCTTTGTAAAGGACCTTCCATACATCATTCCTGTAAGTTTGGTTAAATTTGCTTTAGTGGTTTCAGAGGAGTAGATGAAAATGTGATTTTCCCATAGGGTCCTATGTTAAACTATGTTCCATGCTGGCAGCCATGTTTTTCATAGGATCGAAATGAAATGAGCAATCTTTGTTAAAGACCTTAAGTACATCACTCCTGAAAAGCTAGGTTCAATTGGCTTCTGCCGTTTCATTTAAGCAGAAGATGAAAATATGATTTTTCCCATAATGTCCAATGTTAAACTTAAGTTCCGCCCTGGCGGCCATGTTTTTTATCGGATTGGAAGGAAATGAGCAATCTTTGTAAAGGACCTTCAATACATCATTCCTGTGAACTTTGATTGAATTTGCTTATGTTATTTCAGGGGAGTAGATGAAAATGTGATTTTCCCATAGGGTCCTATGTTAAACCATGTTCCATGCTGGCCACCATGTTTTCCATCGGATCGGAACGAAATGAGCAATCTTTGTTAAGGACCTTTAGTACATCATTCCTGTAAAGTTTGGTTCAATTTGCTTTAGCCTTTTCAGAGCAGAAGATGAAAATGTGATTTTCCCCATAGGGTCCAATGACTTAAACCTAAGTTCCGCGCTGGCGGCCATGCATTTTTATCAATTGAAACAAAATGAGCAACCTTTGTAAAGGACCTTCCATATATCATTCCTGTAAAGTTTGGTTGAAAATTGCTTCAGTGGTTTCAGAGGAGTAGATGAAAATGTGATTTTCCCATAGGGTCCTATGTTAAACTGAAGGAACTAAATCAAATTTGGGAAAGATCTTTGAATTTTATTGAGAAAGTAAAGTCATCACGTTGGAGATGAGTAACGGACTTGAAAAGGGTAGACACAGTACTACTCATCATCCTTAATCTTCAGACCAAATATCAAATCATAACTGCATACACCAGCTGAGAAATCCTTGAGGAAAAATTTCAATATATGGCATTAATGGGAAAAATCAAAGTTGTCTTCAAACAGGAAGTAGATGAGTTACGGACTTGAAAGAGGGAGACACGGTACAACTCATCATACTTAACCTTCAGACCAAATATCAAATCATTACTGCATAAACAAGCTGAGAAATCCTTGACGAAAAATTTCAATATATGGCTTTCATGGAAAAAATCAGAGTTGTCTTCATACAGGAAGTAGATGAGTTACCGACTTGAAAAGGGGAGACATGGTACAACTCATCATACTAAAGCTTCAGACCAAATATCAAATTATTAACGCATACACAAGCTGAGAATTTTCGGACATACGGACGTACAAACAAGGGTAAAACTTTATGCCCCCCTTGCCTAATGGGAGGCGCATAAAAACATTTGTTCACTTTAAAGATAGAGGAATTAAGTTCTGTTCCAGTGAATAAATTACAAACAGTAATATGATGGTATATTAATTTGCATTGAATCCAAGAAATAGTATTGTTTACAATGCCAATTTATTTGAGTACTTTGATCAAATTAAAATGTTAAAGGTCAGCGAAGAATTTCTATTTAAATATATATGCACAACATTGTACACATTCAACAAAATGCTATCATATACACCTTGAACATTTAAACAACCTTAATTTTTCAGTTCTAATTTACCTGTGCATTTAAAACACTAACGAACTAAGAAATAGATATATAGATAATATTGCACATAACTATAGCAAGTAATTCAAAATGGCTTCTTCAACATCGTTACGAAAGGGACAAATTCCTACTTCCTGTAAGTTGTGTGAGACAGAAACAAAGATATCGTGGAAGTGTATGGACTGTAATATTCTGATGTGTAATAAATGTAAAGAGAGAATACATCCGAATCTAAGGAATGCTGAAAACCATAAAGTGGTGGATATAGAAGATATAGGCCAATCTGAAGATGTTAATTTCAATAATATTCCAAGTAAAGTTCATAAAGGTCAGGTTTGTGGAATGATGTGTAATACTTGTGACCAGTTAGTATGCCCTAAATGTATTGCCCAAACCCACAAAGGCCATGGGTTCCAGGAGATCAGTGAGGGATACCAAAGTTGCATGCAAAAGCTGAAGATTGGAAAAGATCAAATGAATATCAAAATGGATAAACTTGTAAAACGCAAAACCAAAATCATGGAAATAAAAAAAAATGAAACAGGCAAACATATGGATACTAAAAAGAAGATCCAAGCCCATGCCACTGCCCTGAAAAAAGCTGTTGACAAATACAGTGAAAATCTGATGAAGGAACTAAATCAAATTTGGGAAAGATCGTTGAATTTTATTGAGAAGGAGGAAAGTAAAATCATCACATTGGAGAAACAAACAAAATACAGCAGTTACCTGATAGAGGATATTATCCAATCCAAGGATGCAGAGAGAATCTTTGAAATGGGCCAACAACTTGAAATATTACTGGAAGAGGAAGAGGAGTCTGTAGAGATAAGTTTTACCGACTTGCCAACTTTTGTGCCTGGAGAAATAAGTCAGATCAACGTGGGATCATTTATACATTCAACAGACATTACATTAAAAGTAATAAAGGAGTACACTACTGATATTTCTGTAGTTTTGAGAATGTCACCTACAAAGGAGTCATTGTGGATAAGCGATCAAAATGTTGTTCAGAAAGTACATCCTGATGAAAACAGCCTTCAGTCAATCTCCAGGATTGATGTTAAGATGATTGACATGAACGTCACTAGATCTAATGATTTACTTGTAGCTCCATTTCGTCAACCAGTGCTGAAACAGATGAGTGGCAAAACAATCAACTTAACAGAAACAAAATACAGTGTGGATCCTCTAGTTCTTACAGCTGTCCATGTTACCAATGATGGAAAAATTATGGTGGCAGCTAGAAATTCAGGAGAACCATTCCCAGTCACAGGAAGGCGGGCTGTGATTACAATGGACCAGGAAGGTAGACATACTGCCACGTTTGAATATGACAAAAACAAACAACCTATATTTACATATCCCGACAATATAACAACTACCCACACTGGTAACATCTTTGTGGTGGATTGGTTATCTAGTGACAGTACAGGGCGAGTAGTGGTTTTAGGACAGGATAGCGATATTAACACTTATAATGGCCATCCTAATATAAACACTGAAGATAAACCCTTCCAACCAGCCTCCATAAAAACCACTCCATCGGACAACATCATCATACCTGATCATAACACTGGTGTACTTCATATTCTGAACAACAATGGACACTATATAACACATATAAATACAAGGAACATTGGAATACAAGATCCATATTCAGTTGTCTTCACTTCAACGGGGAAAGTGTATATTGGATGTACTAAGGCAAAAGAAAGTACAGACAATGCCAAATTGTATGAAGTCAAACTCTCAGGTTGCTGAACAACACTACACTTTCAAGATTACATTACATTAAGATAATTTACCACTGAATTTACTAGCACATATGCATCTTTTCACAAACAAGTTTATACCTGATAACATTTTCACAAATACAGTCCACCTTACAATGTTCAGTACTTAAAACAAGACTTAACATATTAGTGAGCTGAGCAATATGATGAAGCTGATATGATGATTAGAGTAAAGTACAATCAATCATAAAAGTATATATGTTAAAATTAAACGTTAACTGCTTTAAGGAGAATGTTGCATTTTTGAAGAGAATATGATAATTATCAGTCCTGATTGCCAATGTATAATCAAAGTTTGCAAAATATTTTTTTCATAATTCAACAAACAATATTTGTCATGTATTTGTCATTGTTCCCAAGGTAATCATTTAAAAAAAATTGAAAGAGGAAGACAAATTGTTAGAGAGGTAATTTTTTACTTTTGGATGAATCAGACAAACAACTTAGGGGTAGAAATAAAAAAAAATCTTTTTTTGCTTAAAATTTTTTATGTAAATGTTCAATACTCAAGGCCATGAAAAAAAAAATTTATTGGTTCACAGGCCCTCCCTCATCTAGTTGGAGGCTTGAAAAAAGCCCCTCATTGACCCTATTTTTTGCCATTCCAATAAAATAAAAATCAAAAATCACCTCCCTCCCTACATTTTAGGTGGTTTTTACAATGTAAAAAGCTGCCTCATCTATTTTTTAGCAAATAAAAAGATAAAAAAATCACCTCCCTCCCTCATCTGTTTCAATGAAAAATGGCCTGAGAACCAATTAATTAATTTTGTATGGCCCAAGACGTAAACTGTGTAAAAAGCAAAAGTAATATATGAAGTAATTATACCGTAAAAGGGGTTATTTCTGTGTGATTTGAATTTCGCGATTTCGAGTCCAAAAACTATTTGTGAGGTTTGATTTTTGTGATTCTGGCTAAAATTTTGCTGCATTTGTAACAAAAACAAATTTATGCGAGGGAAGGGGGAAATTTTCCTGAATATGTGCCTTTCGTGAAATAAGCAAAATAAACCCCTTTTACAGCATAATTTTTCTAACAACTGGGTGTAATTCACTTTAATATGAATTCACAGCATAATTTAATGGCATAGAAATGGCATAAAAAAAATCATTTTCAAAAATTTTATATACATGTATATTCAAATTATAACTTAAAACTACATTTTCATTCTACTTTGAAATTGTGTAAATAATCAATGAAATTTCATATTGAAAAAAATTGTTCAGTCCTTATACCCCTAACTATACACAAACAGGCCTATTTTTCCAGAAGATGAAAACATTGAGTTATTGACTGGTTGATTTTCAACAAAAAAATTAAGCAATATTTCAGCTTTATCATGACAAGAACTAGACTGTTAATTAGTAATGTATCTGTATCAAAACAAGTGTAGACCCTAATAGATGTCTCGCCCATCCCAGCTTGACCTCTTAAATTGATGTGGAAAATCAAACTGACCTTAACAACAACTAAGCATATTCACTAAACTGTGAGCCTATCACTAACTGTTCAATATAATGTAAACATAGGGTAAAGGCCAAAAGACCTATAGAAGGCAATCATATACTACACAAGACCAATCCAAATTCAACACATCAGTAGCATACCTAATATTAATAGATAATGAAAAACTAGACATGTCCACAAGACCATGAAATTGAGGTCACAGACATAAGTAATATGGCAGACTGTCATGTACAACAGATCAACCCACATACCAAATACCATTGACCTACCACTAATATATACTGAACACTTATCATATTCACTAGACCATGAAATTGAGGCCAAGGACAAAAGCCATGTGACAGACTGTCTTGTACTACCTAAGACAAACTCATATACCAGTTATCATTGACCTACCACTTGTAGTTACTTAGAAACTGACCTAATAACAAAAACTTAACATGCTCACTAGACCGTGAAATGGAGGTCAAGGACAAAAGCCATATGACAGCCTGTCTTGTTCTACCCCAGACCAATCCATATACCAAATATCATTGACCTACCACTTGTAGTTGCTGAGAAACTGACCTAATCACAAAAACTTAACCTCAAAGTTTACGCCGTCGCCGTCATTCTTTGTAAGCATATGTATCATTTTCCACGCTTTCGTTGTGGGCGAGACAAAAACTTAGTACAAACTAGTGCTGTCGCCAAATGGCAACCAATTATGCCCAAGCTCATTGAACCCTGAATCAATATGGCAAGTACAAATTTAAGCGTGTGTTGACACAATGCAGGTGTTGACACAGTACAAGTATGGACACAATGATATGCTTCCCCTTTTTCAAAATACATAAAAGAGAAGTTCTGAGCCCGAAAATCAATTCTATGGGTGCTAGGCAATCTTCCTGTAAAGTTTCATCAATTTTGAAGCACTTTGAATTTTCCCACCTTTTTTCAGTTTTCATGGCAACTGAGGCCATTTTGAAAATTCCAAAAGATATGTGTGTGCACATCTATTTATTGTAAGTTAGATTCCTTTGAAGTAGTTGGAATTTGTTTGCAAACTTTCTAAAAAAACATGAATAGTTGTGTTTTTCATTCGTACGGACAGACAGATGGACGAACAGACGGATAAGGGTGAAACAATATACCCCCAGACTTTTTGTCGCGGGGGCATAAAAATCCCATCAAAATCCGATAAAAAATAAAAATTTTTAGGTGCTTGCGCAATTTGCAATTTTGGCCCCTTTTGGCCCCTTATAATTCTGAAAAGAAACAAATTATCAAAAATCTAATTGTTAAATACTGTTAATTTATCTTAAGGAACCCATTGCAAAAAATTGCATCTAAATCGGACAAAAGTAAGAAATGAATATTGTTGAGATTTGCCCCTTTTGGGCCCCATTTATCTAATGAACCGTACATCCGATGTGAAATTCGTTGACATAATCAGATTGGAAATTTTCTCAGGAGTACACAGAAAGAAACCCCATCAAATTCTGATAAATAATAAAGATTCTACAGCCCAATATATGAAAACACCCAATTTGTCCCTTTTTGGCCCCTTTTTTAAAAACAGGAGGGCTACAATACAAAAACAAGAGTGGACCCTAATAGATGTCTCGCCCGTCCCTGCTTGTCGCTAAAACTGTCATGCACTACTCAAGAGCAACCTACAAGCCAAATATTATTACCATTCCACTTACAGTAATTAAGAAACTATTCTAATCAGAAACACTCAACTTTGTTCACTAGACCATGAAATTGAGGTCAAGGTCAAAAGCCATATGGCAGACTGACATGTACTAACCAAAACCAAGCTATATACCAAATATCATTGACCTATGGCTTGTAGTTATTGAGAAACAGACTTAAGCAAAGAAACTTAACCTGGTCACTGGACCATGAAATTGAGGTCAAGGTCAAAAGCCATATGGCAGACGGACATGTACTAACCAAGACCAAGCTATATACCAAATATCATTGACTTCTAGCTTCTAGTTATTGAGAAACAGACTTAAGCAAAAAAACTTAACCTGGTCACTGGACCGTGAAATTGAGGTCAAGGTCAAAAGCCATATGGCAGACGGACATGTACTACCCAAGACCAAGCTTATACTAAATATCATTGACCTATGGCTTGTAGTTATTGAGAAACAGACTTAAGC
>MJUU01014610.1:8319-28091 GCA_002080025.1 Modiolus philippinarum | reverse complement strand
TCGAAATGGCCATATGCAGAAATTAAATTTACAGTAAGTTCGGTATTCAGTTATTTGTTACCACTGGGTCGATGCCACTGCTGGTGGATTGTTAGTGTTCACCAGCCCAGTAGTCAGTACTTCGGTGCTGACCCGAATGCGGATTTTATGTTGAATCAAATTTACAGTAAATTCGGTATTTAGTTATTTGCATCTTCTATAGACTAGTGTCAAGCTAGCTAGCCGACAATAATATTCGACATTAAAGTTAGCCGACAATAATCTAACCCACAATAAAAATAGGCGCGTTCGAATAATGTTTTGTAAATTCTTAACAAAAATGTAGTTTTTATAGAATAATTAGTAAATTAAAAGAAAATTAAGGTTGCATAATAATTAACGCTTATTATATATAAATCGGGCTCTCTTGGAGGTCCGCGCTGCTTTACATAAACAGTAACACAAAATCAAATGCAATACACACTGATTAATTAAAAAAGATATTCATCGAGAAATTACAGATAAAAAGCACAAGTTTATTTTAAAAATGCCTTTTGATACTATATAAAAAATAATCAAGAAAGAAAATAAGCAAACGAGTACTTAAATGAGTAATGAAATTAATTCAGAAACTTTAAGCACATATGTCAATATAGTTCTCAAATAACTCAAAATAGTGCATGAATAAAACAGATCCGATATTAAAATGAAACGTTTTATAGAGTGTACTCTAGGTAAGTGCCAGATCGGAAAATTGGACAGACTTGATGAATGTGGGCTGAAACTTCACACGGAGTTCGCCAAAACGACCCTTAGGCAGCAGGTAGGTACACTAAAGACTTTTCATTTGATCCATAGGGTCTGACCCCTGCAGCCGTAGGTCCAGTCAGGGGCCGTTATAAAGAGTGTACCCAGAGGTAAGTGCGAGACTGGTAAATTGGACAAACTAGATGAAACTGGGCTGGACCTTCACAGGGAATTCTCCAAAAGGACCCTTAGGCTGCAGGTAGGTACATGCAAGACCTTTCATATGAGCCATAAGTTCTGACCCCTCCACCCGTAGGGCCCTGTCAGAGGCCGTTTCAAAGAGGGTATCCGATAAAGGTTTGTAAACAATGAAAACCAGCTTGACACGTGTCGACCGGACCTTCATAGTTTGCTACAACGACCCTTCGGCTACAGGTAGATACATGCAAGACCTTTCATTTTAGCCATAGGGTNTTAACAAAAATGTAGTTTTTATAGAATAATTAGTAAATTAAAAGAAAATTAAGGTTGCATAATAATTAACGCTTATTATATATAAATCGGGCTCTCTTGGAGGTCCGCGCTGCTTTACATAAACAGTAACACAAAATCAAATGCAATACACACTGATTAATTAAAAAAGATATTCATCGAGAAATTACAGATAAAAAGCACAAGTTTATTTTAAAAATGCCTTTTGATACTATATAAAAAATAATCAAGAAAGAAAATAAGCAAACGAGTACTTAAATGAGTAATGAAATTAATTCAGAAACTTTAAGCACATATGTCAATATAGTTCTCAAATAACTCAAAATAGTGCATGAATAAAACAGATCCGATATTAAAATGAAACGTTTTATAGAGTGTACTCTAGGTAAGTGCCAGATCGGAAAATTGGACAGACTTGATGAATGTGGGCTGAAACTTCACACGGAGTTCGCCAAAACGACCCTTAGGCAGCAGGTAGGTACACTAAAGACTTTTCATTTGATCCATAGGGTCTGACCCCTGCACCCGTAGGGTCCAGTCATGGGCCGTTTCAAAGAGTGTACCCAAGGTAAGTGCGAGATTGGAAAATTTGACAAACTTGATGAATGTTAGCTGGACCTTTACAGAGAGTTCGCCAAAACGACCCTTAGGCTGCAGGTAGGTACATGTAAGGCCTTTCATATGAGCCATAAGTTCTGACCCCTGCACCCGTATGGCCCTGTCAGGGGCGGTTTCAAAGAGGTACCCGATAAAGGTTTGTAAACAATGAAAACCAGCTTGACACGTGTCGACCGGACCTTCATAGTTTGCTACAACGACCCTTCGGCTACAGGTAGATACATGCAAGACCTTTCATTTTAGCCATAGGGTCTGACCCCTGCACCCGTAGAGTCCAGTCATGGGTCGTTTCAAAAGTGTAGCCAAGGTAGGTACGAGATCGGAAAATTGGACCAACTTGATGAATGTTGGCTGGACCTTCAGAGAGTTCGCCAAAACGACCCTTAGGCTTCAGGTAGGTACATGCAGGACCTTTCATATGAGCCATAAGTTCTAACCCCTGCACCCATAGGGCCCTGTCAGGGGCGGTTTCAAAGAGGGTACCCGATAAAGGTTTGTAAACGGTGAAAACCGACTTGACACGTGTCGACCGGACCTTCATAGAGAGTTTGCAAAAACAACACTTAGGATGCAGGTAGATACATGCAAGACCTTTCATTTGAGCCATAGGGTCTGACCCCTGCACCCGTAGGGTCCAGTCATGGGCCGTTTCAAAGAGTGTACCCAAGGTAAGTGCGAGATTGGAAAATTTGACAAACTTGATGAATGTTAGCTGGACCTTCACAGAGAGTTCGCCAAAACGACATTTAGGCTGCAGGTAGGTACATGTAAGGCCTTTTATATGAGCCATAAGTTCTGACCCCTGCACCTGTAGGGCCCTGTCAAGGGCCGTTTCAAAGAGGGTAGCCGATAAAGGTTTGTAAACAGTGAAAACCAACTTGACACCTGTAGACCGGACCTTTATAGAGAGTTCGCCAAAACGACCCTTAGGCTGCAGGTAGATATACTTGCAAGACCTTTAATTTGAGCCATACGATCTGACCCCTGCACCCGTAGGGTCCAGTCAGGGGCCGTTTCAAAGAGTGTACCCAAGGTAAGTGCGAGATCGGAAAATTGGACCAACTTGATGAATGTTGGCTGGAACTTCACAGAGAGTTCGCCAAAACGACCCTTAGGCTGCAGGTAGGAACATGTAAGGCCTTTCATATGAGCCATAAGTTCTGACCCCTGTACCCGTAGGGCCCTGTCAGGGGCCGTTTCAAAGAGGGTGACCGATAAAGGTTTGTAAACAGTGAAAACCAACTTGACACGTGTCGACCGGACCTTCATAGAGAGTTCGCCAAAACGACCCTTAGGCTGCAGGTAGATACATGCAAGACCTTTCATTTGAGCCATATGGTCTTACCCCTGCACCCGTAGGGTCCAGTCATGGACCGTTTCATGGAGTGTACCCAGAGGTAAGTGCGAGATCGGAAAATTGGAACAACTTGATGAATGTTGGCTGGACCTTCACAGAGAGTTTGCCAAAACGACCCTTAGGCTGAAGGTAGGTACATGTAAGACTTTTCATATGAGCCATAGGTTCTGATCCTTGCACCCGTAGGGCCCTGTCAGGGGCCGTTGTAAAGAGGGTGACCGATAAAGGTTTTTAAACAGTGAAAACCAACTTGACAAGTGTCGACCGGACCTTCTTATAGAGTTCGCGAAAACGATCCTTAGACTGCAGGTAAATACATGCAAGACTTTTCATTTGATGCATAGGATCTGACCCCTGCACCCGTAGGGTCCAATCAAGGGCCGTTTCAAAGAGTGTACCCAAGGTAACTGCGAGATCGGAATACTGGACCAACTTGATGAATTTCGGCTGCACCTTCACAGAGAGTTCGTCAAAACGACTCTTAGGCGCTGCGGGTAGGTACATGCAAGACCTTTTATTTGAGCCATAGGGTCTGACCCTTGCACCCGTAGGGTCCAGTCAGGGGCCGTTTCAAAGAGTGTACCCAAGGTAAGTGCGAGATCGGAAAATTGGACCAACTTGATGAATGATGTCTGGACCTTCACAGAGAGTTTGCCAAAATGACCCCAAGGCTGCAGGTAGGTACATTAAGACCTTTCATATGAGCCGTAAGTTCTTACCCCTGCACCCGTAGGGCCTTGTTAGGGGCCGTTTCAAAGAGGGTACCCGATAAAGGTTTGTAAACAGTGAAAACCAACTTGACACGTGTAGACCGGACCTTTATAGAAAGTTCGCCAAAACGACCCTTAGGCTGCAGGTAGATACATGCAAGGCCTTTCATTTGGGCCATAGGGTCTGACCCCTGCTCCCGTAGGGTCCAGTCATGAGCCGTTTCAAAGAGTGTACCCAAGGTAAATGCGAGATCGGAAAATTGGACCAACTTGATGATAGGACCTTCACAGAGAGTTTGCCAAAACGACCTTTAGGCTGCAGGTAGGTACATGTAAGGCCTTTCATATGAGCCATAAGTTCTGACCCCTGCACCCGTAGGTTCCTGTCAGGGGTCGTTTCAAAGAGGGTACCCGATAAAGGTTTGTAAACAGTGAAAACCAACTTGACACGTGTCGACCGGACCTTCATAGAAAGTTCGCCAAAACGACCCTTGGGATGCAGGTAGATACTTGCAAGACCTTTCATTTGAGCCATAGGGTCTGACCCCTGCACCCGTGGGGTCCAGTCATGGGCTGTTTCAAAGAGTGTACCAAAGGTAAGTGCGAGATCGGAAAATTGGACCAATTTGATGAATGTTGCTTGACCTGCACAAAGAGTATACTCTGAAAGGGTCCCTCACTGGACCCTACGGGAGCAAGAGTCAGACCCTATGACTTAAATGAAAGGTCTTTCAGAAAACTACCTGCAGCATAAGGGTCGTTTTGGCGAACTCTCTATAAAGGTCCGATCGATAATATTCAAATTGGTTTTACTGTTTACAAACCTTTATCGGATACCCTTTTTGAAACGGCCCCTGACAGGGCCCTACAGGTGAAGGGGTCAGAAACCTATGGCTCATATAAAAGGTTTTGCATGTACCTACCTACAGCTTTAGGGTCACATTCATCAAGTTGGTTTAATGTTCGGATCTTGCACTCACCTAGGTATGAAAAAGAAAGGAAATGGGGTAGATGTCAAGGAGACAACATCCCATATCCAGGTTAAAACGACCAAAAACAAAACATCTAGGGGGTCACCATATGGTCTTCAACACAGTGAGAACCTCACACCATATAGTAGTACACTCTTTGCAACGGCACCTGACTGGACGTTACGGGTGCAGAAGTCAGAACCTCTGGCTCAAATGAAAGGTCTTGCATGTACTCACCTGCAACCTAATGGTCGTTTTGGCGAACTTTCAATAAAGGTCCAGCCGATACGTGTCAAATTTGTTTTCACTGTTTACAAACCTTTATCGGATACCGTCTCTGAAACGGTCCCTGACAGCGCCCTATGGGAGCAGATGTCAGAACCTATGGCTCATATGAAAGGTCTTGCATGTACCTACTTGTTGCTTTAGGGTCGTTTTGGCGACCTCTGTGAAGGTCAAACTCACATTCATCACGTTTGTCCAATTTCCCGATCTCGCACTTACCTAGGGTACACTTTTTGTAACGACTCCTGGTTGACCCCATCGGGTGCAGGGATCAGACTGTATGGCTCATATGAAAGATCTTGTATGTAGCTTCCTGCAGCCTAATGGTCGTTTTGGCGAACTTTCAATAAAGGTCCAGCCGATACATGTCAAATTTGTTTTTAATGTTTACAAACCTTTATCGGATACCGTCTTTGAAACGGTCCTTGACAGCGCCCTACGGAAGCAGGTGTCAAAACCTATGGCTCATATGAAAGGTCTTGCATGTACCTACTTGCAGCTAAAGGGTCGTTTTGGCGACCTCTGTTAAGGTCCAACTCACATTTATCAAGTTGGTTTAATTTCGAACTAGCACTCCCCTAGGGTATACTCTTTGAAACGGCCCCTGCCTGAACACTACAGGTGCAGGGGTCAGATTGTATCGCTCAAATGAAAGTTGTTGCATGTATCTAATTGCATCCGAAGGGTCGTTTTGGCGAACTCTCTATAAAGGTCAGGCCGACACGTGTCAATTTGGTTTTCACTGTTTACAGACCTTTATCGGGTACCCTCTTTGAAACGGCCCCTGACTGGGCCCTACGGGTGCAGGGGTCAGAACCTATGGTTCATATGAAAGATCCTGCATGTACCTACCTGCAGCCTAAGAGTTGTTTTGGCGAAAGCCCACATTCATCAAGTTGGTCCAATTTTCCCATCTCGCACTTACCTGGTGTACACTCTAAAACAGGGCCCTGACTGGGCCCTTCGGGTGCAGGGATCACACCATATGGCTCAAATGAAAGGTCTTGCATGTAACTACCTGCAGCGAAAGGGTCGTTTTGGCGAACTCTCTATAAAATTCCGGACGACACGCGTCGAATTGGTATTCACTGTTTACAAACCTTTATCGGGTACCCTCTTTGAAACGGCCCCTGACAGGGCCCTACGGGTGCAGGGGTCAGAGCCTATGGGTCATATGAAAGGTATTCTCTGTACCTACTTGCAGCCTAAGGGTCGTTTTAGCGAACTCTCTTTGAAGGTCCAGCCGACACGTGTCAAGTTTGTTTTCACCGTATACAAATCTTTACCGGGTACCCTCTTTGAAACGACCCCTGCCTGGGCCCTACGGGTGCAGGACTCAGAAACTATGGCTCATATTAAAGGTACTGCAATGTCCCTACCTGCAACCTAAGAGTCGTTTTGGCAAACTCTCTGTGAAGGTCCAGCCCACATTCATCAAGTTAGTCCAATTTTCCGATCAAGTAATTGCCAAGGGTACACTCTTTGAAACGGCCCTGAGTGGACCTTACGGGTGCAGGGGTCAGACCCTATAGCTCAAATGAAACTTCTTGCATGTACCTAACTGCAGCTAAAGGTTCATTTTAGCCAACTTTCTGTGAAGGTCCAAGCCACATTCATCAAGTTGGTTCAATTTTCCGATCTCGCACTGACCTAGGGTACACTCTTTGAAACGGCCCCTGACTGAACCCTACGGGAGCAGGGATCAGAACCTTTGGCTCAAATGAAAGGTCTTGCATGTACCTACCTGAAGCTTTAGGGTAGTTTTGGCGAACTCTCTATAAAGGTCCAGCCGATACGTGTCAAGTTGGTTTTCAGCGTATTCAAATCTTTACAGGGTACCCTCTTTGAGACGATCCCTGACTGGGCCCTACGGGTACAGGACACAGAAACTTTGACTAATATGAAATGTATTGCATGTACCTACTTGCTATCTAAGGGTCGTTTTGGCGAACACTCTGTGAAGGTCCAGCCCACATTCATCAAGTTGGTCCAATTTTCCGATCTCGTACTTACCTAGGGTACACTGTTTGAAACGGCACCTGACTGGACCCTACGGGTGCAGGAGTCAGTCTCCATGGCTCAAATAAAAGGTCTTATATTTACCTATCCGCAGCCAAAGGGTCGTTTTGGCGAACTTTCTATAAAGGTCCAGCCGACACGTTTCAAGTTGGTTTTCACTGTTTACAAACCTTTATCACATACCCTCTTTGAAACAGTCCCTGACTGGGCCCATCGGGTGCAGGGGTCTGAAACTATGGCTCATATGAAAGGTCTTGTTTGTACTTGCGTGCAGCTTTAGGCTCGTTTTGGCGAACTCTCTGTGAAGGTCCAGCCCACATTCATCAAGTTGGTCCAATTTTCCGATCTCGTACTTACCTAGGGTACACTCTTTGAAACGGTCCCTGACTGGATCCTTCGGGTGCAGGGGTCAGACCCTATGGCTCAAATGAAACTTCGTTCATGTACCTACTTGCAACCGAAGGGTCGTTGTGGCAAACTCTCTAAAAGGGTCCGACCGACATGTGTCAAGTTGGTTTTCACTGTTTACAAACCTTAATCGGGTACCCTCTTTGAAACCGCCCCTGAATGGGTCCTACGGGTGCAGGGGTCAAAACCTATGGCTCATATTAAAGGTATTGCAATTAAGTAACTACCTGCAGCCAAAGGTTCGTTTTGGCGAACTCTCTGTGAAGGTCCAGACCACATTCATCAAGTTGGTTCAATTTTCCGATTTCGCACCTACCAAGGGTACACTCCTTGAAGCGTTTAATATCAGATCTGTTTTCCTTCATGATCGATTTTTGTTTTATTAATGCACTATTTTGTGTCATTTAAGAACGATATTCAGATATGTGCTTAAATAGTTCTGAATTAATTCCAATTAATTCCATTCTTTTTTTCTTCGTCCTCTTTCAAGTACTCGTGTGCTTATTTTCTTTATTGATTATTTTTACATTATATCAAAATGCATTTTTAAAATATACTTGAGGTTTTTTTTATCTTAAATTTCTCGTTGAATATCTTTTTTAATCAATCAGTGTGTATTGCATATGATATTGTGTCATTTTTGTTTATTTATAGCGGCGGGGACCTCAAAGAGTGCCCAATTTCTAGATAACATGGAGGTATGTACATAATTAACGTTGATTATTATACAACCTTAATTTGCTTCTAATTTACTTATTATTCTACAAAAACTTTTTTGTTAAGAATTTACAAAATATTATTCGAACGCGCCAATTTTTATTGTGGGCTAGATTATTGTCGGCTAACTTTAATGTCGGATATTTGACACTAGTCTTCTGTATTTGCATAAAATCAAAGAAAAATCTGTTTTTATTGAAATATACCCATAAGACTCCCTCCATAGAAAACTACGTGGTGTGAATAACAAAATACCGAAGTTGCCGTGTAATATAGAAATACATAGGGTCTTTATATGTACATGTACCAACACATTTAGCGAAAGACCCCCTTCAAAATGATTCATTTAGAATCGTACTTATTCGCGGGAAACTTTAGTTACCATGCATATATTTATTTTGGTGAAAGATTACAGAATCAAATTTTCAAAGTGAGCAGAGGCATATAAAACCATTTGTGTATATGCCTGAACGGTATCCCCACAACACCACAGCACAAAAACAATGTTAAACACCAAAAACATAATATAAGAAAAACACTATCAAAATTGAGGATTATTTATTTACTTCCAATCTAATTAATTTAGATCAAAGCTCCGCCTACTTTTTTCGCTCCGTTTATTGGTAACATGTATTTATGTTGCGTAAGACCATATATATTACATATCGGTGGATCAAATTTACAAACAAAAGTCCGCAGAAATTGCCCATCCAATACTGTATGAAAGGAAGATTTTCATTGGTGGAAATTAAAATATATGCATATGCTAAATTTATTTTAGCATAAGCATAATTCTTTTTTGCATATGCATAATTTTATTTTGCTTAAGCAAAATAAAATTTAGCTTATGCTAAAATATAATTTTGCTTATGCATTATTATTTTAGCTTAAGCAAAATTTAATTTTGCTTATGCTTAAATGAATTTTGCTTATGCAAAATTGAATTTAGCATAAGCAAAATTCTATAATTATGACCTTAATACCGCGCCATAGTTTATGTTTTTTCCGGCACAGGAATTGTATTCCTGTGTTTTCTGCCAAAATATTAAATAAATTATTCTCTTAATATTATGGTTTATTTCTATTTATGTTAACGCATAATTCATATAATACAAGGGAGCTAACTATAATATAACATTGATATACACAACAACACACATAGCACAACAATAACACATAGTGGCGAAAAACCATTCATCGGTTTTCCGTCCTTACATAAAACATGAAGACAATACACACAGGTAGCTTCCGGACAAATGCTCGCAGCTACTAACAGTTGACTATGATATCAAGCCTTCTTACGTATATCATATGAAATTCTTCTACATAGATTTAGTATAACAACATCATCAATTATGAAAGAAGAACATGATATTGTGCAATGCAAAATACTACAAATAATTTAATATGTATAATGCTTATATTGCTTTAGGGTTATCTGATAGCCAACAATAGGAGGTTCTCAACTTCCTAGACCAGCCTTTTGAAAATTATTTCATATCCATTTCGAAACCAAAAATTTATTTATGTTAGTCGATCATTATAGAGCATTCCTAATAAAGAGTTCCTATCGTTTTTTATGTTTGTCTCTTGTTTTCATTTTTGTTTTTCTGGTGAAGTTTGCTTGTAAATTGTGGCATGTGATTGTAGTTCCTGGCCATTGTAGGTGTTTGCTGTTTTCTTGTTTTTGTAATTGTACAATGGTTTTAGTATAATACCACATCTGAATCATGTAGCAGAGGACCTAGTCAAGTCTGTCTGTCAGTCAGTCTGTCCTTGTCATCACTAGCATACGTCTTCTGCTACAAATGTAAAAAGGGGATAGCAGGAAGCACATACAATTGCCGAAAATTATAATTACATGTCACAGTCTGCTAAGGAGCTACAAAGGAAAAAACGACAAAAAAGACAAAATAACTAAATACCGAAGTTACTGTGAATTTACTTTCTGCATATGCGCATTTCGACAACTTATGTCTCATCAGTGCAGATAAAATCTAAACATTTGGAAGACCAGAAACTCAAAGATGTTTAAAAAGACAGGCTTAAATAACGATAGGAAGTCGGGACAGCAAAAGTCAGCGGTAGGTTTAAACCGATTTATGGGTACCCCCCCTCCCCCAATCTGTCCCGTTTCCCTATAGTTGGAAAAACATACGAATACAACCCAATACAGGTAGACTACTAACTCACAATGTTGAAGGGAGAGAAAATGACAAAACGTAATTTTGAAAGATGGGTCAAGGGTTGTTCGCCACTCTACGGACGGCTGGCTCAAGGAATTTGCTGGTAAAACACTGTTGCGCCCAGGAAGAAAAGGGCTATTTTCACAAAATGGTAGACAAAACGTGATGTAACAATATAATATGTAAATTCGCATAGCAGATATTTTTATGGTTCTCATGTTCTTTACCATTCAAAGCCTAAGACTTAAAATTTTATCATAATTGACAAAATGGCCGAAAACGTCGAGTTTCAAGCAATGGTATTGCAAAACAAGATTCGCAAGCAAATATTGAAGCAATAGAAATCAGCAAATGACTGGCATCAATATCCCAGTTATCTATCGGGACTAGACATGTTTCCATAACTTTTGTTTAAATAGACCAAAAGTTTTCATATGACAAGTGATATTTCGGATCCGTAATTGGGTACAAGAAGAGTTTATTTTTCCGATGATGCCGGTAGCTAGTATTTGGAAATCAATAAAAGGATACAAAATGAAAAGATCAGCGGCATAGTAAGAAATTCCTAACAGAGGAAGACAAATGTTGATATTATAGTTAAGTTATTATAGGTTTTGAAATAATTATAGCAATATTACACAGAAATTTTATCTTTTGTCGTGGATGACCTTCGACATTCAATGCTGATATTTGGAGGACAGATGACATGAAATCATATCCGGTTCGACTAAATTCGTCTATAATTCTGTATCCGGCACAATTATTTTATATCAAATCACTTCATGTAAAGTAAAATTTCTTCAGTTGTAAAAATTCATTTAGTTAAATGAACCGAATGTTTATTTGAATACTAATAACTTACTTTCGCTACATATGTGAAAGCAGTGGTAGACCTGCTGCTAGAAAAACATTCAAAAAACAACGAATTATATTTACGTAGGGTTATTTAAAATAATTTGACATTTAATAAGAATTATTAGCGAAAATATGTATAAATCATCCATATAAACTTTGGTATATAGATAACAGTGTTGCACATAGCTCTATTTAATATGGAGGATAATTTGTTGGTAAGGTGATCTGCAAAGGTAGAATATATGTTTCCGTATGCCAACATTTTATAATTTCTTTTTAGCATCGGGAAATCCAGCAAGGTCTACTGCTCGATTTGAACCTCTGCTTTAATGTTATCTATGGCAACACCGCCTGCAATATGTCCATCGTAATAAGACCACTCGGCCACCTAGCCTATATAAAAATATAGCTTTCGGTAACCGGTAATACTTCCTCGTAGAAAATCTACAGTTGTAACATAGTGCATGAAGAACATTGGGTGGGTAGGAAATAAATAGAAGAAGAATAAGGTTAATTTCAATAGATAAATACACACAGCTCTATACGATATAAATTTTGGATGTTATATATACTGAATAAAAAAAAACTCATATATTTTTCATACTCGATTTAAATAAATAAAACAATATCAAAATATTTAGAAATAGGGGTGTAACAAATAACTTATTACCGAAGTTACTGTAATTTTGTTCCTGCATATGCACATTTCGACAAAGAACGATAACCAAAAATGTATTCCCCCAAAAATAAGCACTTTTCATCAAACATTACGACACATTTTCTAAACTTTACGAAGTGCTGTGGGAATTTATATAGTGTGTCCATGGCCGCCATAAGCGTCAATTTAAGATGACAACATTCGCATTTACTTGGTGAGAAAACTGCAGATAAAATCTAAACGTCTGGAAGACCATAAATTCAAAGATGTTTAAAAACTGATATATAACAAATAACCAATATGAACTTAATGTAAAGCCAAAACCAGCTAAGGACAGAGCTCTGTATGAGACAGATACTCCTTAGTTTTCAACAAAATTTACAAAAATTTAGATATTGTAAGTGACAAGTTTTTATAATCGATTGTAAGGAATTATGAACTGGGATTGTGAACTGTTTTGTTCGACAAAATGTATGCAGCCAGTCTTTGTTTTCATTTTTATCCCATGGTTTTGGCTAGAGCATGCAAAAACTGCTTTTTTATCTTGGTGGTTGACAGAACGTATCATGTTAGCGAAAATTTTCAAATATGTCTTGTAAATCAGTCTCCGTAGTGCCGTTTACGTTACATTTTAAGTACTAAACGATTGTATAAAATTTACATATGAATATGACTATTGTGAAATGTCAACAGTTTATTTTTTCAGCAAATTGCAAATAAATGGCTATCTTTCCCAACCTGTGAATCAGAGCCAATTATAAAACGTAAAAACAATGTAAGGTAGCTGAAGCCTAAAATCTTTTATGGTAATACGATTGGATCTCATCCGATAAAACTTTTGAAACCAGTGCGCACAAATACATAACTGCATTTACATAGGAGAAACATAAAAGTTATATTAACGTAATGCATGCAGGGACTATATATTGCTTTACGTTGTTCCTGATGCATTATGTCGTAGGTATCAACCAACGAAAAATAAACTTGAGCATTTTTCAGGCATGCGTGAGAAAAAATAATGCAATTGAAATTTTTAGATCGAAATTCGATGTATTTACATCAGATGTATTATATTTTTCTATTTACACTGTTTGTGGATTTCACTTTCACATGGTATTTGCCAAAATTTATTTGCCTTTTTTTACCCTTCACTGGAAATTTGTCCCGACTTTGGTGTAATCAACCCGATATATCATGGACGTCAGGCTATTCCGTTTGCAAACTAAAAAAGGTCATTGTCAGCTCACCTCACAATGCCATTCCTTGAGGTCTGTCCCTCCATCGTGCATTACTATTTCACATTTTGATAATCTCCTCTAAATCTACAGAAACTAGAATTATGTATGAACGATCCAATACAAAAATGTTCTGATCGGATAAATACATAGCTACTAGCATGGAATATATGACCTTAGGAGAAAAATCATATTTACGGTGACCCCTAGATGCTTTGTTTTGGGTCGTTTTAACCTGGAAATAGGATGTTGTCTCCTTGACATTTACCCAATTTTCTTTTTCATATTTGATCATGTCTAAATCTATTAAAGTAAATTCAACCAATTCTTGCATTATTGAGTAGTTTTTTTGTCCTGACCAAAGAATGCTCACTTTTCAGACTTGAAACTTAAGACATGAATAACTATACCGCCAGCCTTTGCTAGTGCATGTACCATGTCTGGCTGTCCCGAGTTTCTATCGTTGCTCACGTTTCTCTTTTTCTTCTTTCTTTTTTTCAATTTCAATTTTTTTTAAACAAACTTGGCCGCCAACAAATGTGACCACACTGGATGTGTACGACAACGATATTCTAAAAATTTGATAATCGTTCTACCCATTTACAGTAAAATTATCTATATGTGATTCTGGAACATTAAACTTTTTAAATAAGCGTCTTTTTCGTAATCGGCTATCCTACTTTCTTTTGATGGCGGACTTTAGTGCCAGGAACATCGCGATTCGTGTAATCTAATACTTCATAGCTGTCTCAAATTACGTAGTAATCATACCGGATATACATCCTTTCAAATACTTATTGAAGGCCTGTCCTTGCCTGATATCAAAACCTTTATATCTCATTTTTACCTTTGTTTCTGAAATTTTTTTTATTTGAATTTGCTAATCAATGGGGTGAATTATTGAAACATATATTCTCATACTTGCGAGAAACTGCAATCATTTCCCAATCATGGAATTCAAATAACGAATTTGTTGCTGGTCGAACATATGCTTTTATATAAATTTTATATCAATGTAGACATGAAGTTAGTAATATCACACGGTTTTAGGCATTCTCTTTCTCCTTTAAACACATAAGAGTACCTATCTGGAAAATCTTAAATTATCCATGCCATACAAAGCAATAGTTTTATTGCAAGATGAAGTGAAAATATAAGCAGTTAAATATCGAGAACGATTATATATTTTAAATCACTATAAATAACTTTGTATTTCAACCTTTTATGATTGCATTGTCGTATCAAATGTTTCCGTTGCATGCTCACATTTTTAAACAAATATACCACAGCTTTTTATATCAAATATTATATATCAAAATTGTTACTTCAGCGTGCAAGGATTAATTATAATTCACAACTAATTCGGGTAATATATTGTTGGTAATTGGCTTATAGAGTTGGAAATATCATACAGCAAAAACACATAGAAAAACATGTAAATACATTGTTGCAATGTCTATTGACATGCAAGAAAAGACTAGTACAAAGCCTTCTCAGACAGCCATTTAAAACTGGAGATTGGAAATGATACTATAATTCATTTCCTTTTATCATATTTCTATGTCGCATTCTCATACATCCATTTAAAATTGGAGATTAAAATACAAAAATAACGAAGTTGCATAAAAACAGTAAATTTCGTTATGCTAGACATGTTTGTCAAGCAGTAACCTCACATCAGCAGCAATAAAATCAAATAATGTGGAAAGCCATAATCCAAAAGTTGCAATAAAAGAAGTACTCATATCCAAATAAATCGAAAAAGAAAGCTAAATCCAGTACCAAATGATACTATAATTCATTTCTGGCATCATATTTCAATGTTGCATTAAAATCTATTATTACAAATAGATTAAAATAATATTGTGAGCAATGTTATAGAAAGGTCCTAAATGAAAGCAAAGTAGACGTTTAATAGCTTCCTTCGATTATTTTTTATTGTACTAGCTTAAACACTGTAGGAAATTTTTGAGAATTTGTTCCTTTGAAGTTATATTTAGGTATGTTATTGACACAAACAGACATTAAATGTCAAGAATTCTTAAAAATGACCTACTTTAAAGATTTTATTTTATGTAGTGTAATCATAGTTCGCTTTAATTAAAATCTTGGTGGCAGAATATCTTTGTAGCATTTTATTACGGGGAAATCTAACAACCATGTTATCTTAGCCGTCAATAATGTTGTGAGTTTTCAATATAGTTTTGGTTGTAATTTGTTCAGGGAGAATTAATGATATGGTGCATATAGTGCATATAGCGCATTGTCTGTCTGTCTGTCTATATCTCAGTCTGCTTGTCTTCAAGTCTTAAAATTTAAACATCAGGTATATCCCTTTAATGGTAACTCGTAAGGTTTTTATGTTTTGCGTGTGTAGAAGAACTTTTAATTGGTACCGGAATTTTGAACGAGTGACCTAGAACTTGACATGGAACGAATTCGTGAAACTTTGATTATTTCTTTATAATGGTCAGTGATAGGGATTTCATATTTGAATGTCTGATATTGTCTGGATTCAATATTAATTATGAACCTTATTCCTTAATTTAATTATAAAATAGTTAATGAAAAAGTGGCAATTATCGTGAAATAAAGACTGCTTACGGATTGGATTTGACTGAGATGGTGATAATGACCGAGCCGAAGGCGAGTTATTGTCTGCATCGAAGTCAATACAACTGCCCCGCGGGCAGTTAGGACATTTGCGCAAAAAAATGAGGTCAATTGCGCAAAAGAAAAGAGGACATTTGCGCAAACGAAAAGTGGACATTTGCGCAAACAATAACCTGACTTCTTTTTAATATAAGTTATCATGCTTTGAACCAACTAACATGATTATTTAGATAGTGTCGAAAATCGTTGAACGGTAAGGCGTCAGCCGCACCGTTTCAACCATTTTCGACACTATCTAAATAATCATGTTAGTTGGTTCAATGCATGATAACATTTTTGTGCGGTTATGCTAACCACAGTACGAAAACGATAATTTCAAAATGACCTATATGTAACTACACGATTCTAAAAATAAACACTATACCAACTGACAGCGTAACATGAACAATACACAACCGAGTGATTTATTGATTTTTTTAAGTTGTATAAAGATTGTACCAGCAAAATGACGTTTTCGAAATACACTGAGCGGAAACCTTTGGAAATGAACTTTCATTTAATTAACATGTTATTCCAAATATAAATGTTTTTCGTATTTTAATTTTCAGGCTGAAATTACTGTAACATTACGTTGAAGTAAACTATGTTTAATGTCGATGTGTTTATTTTCCTATACTTACTGCATGTTTGTTAATGTTAAGCACTACATTATCACGATTATTGATTTTCTTGTTGTGTATGGCGGACATGGTTATTTAGCAGGTGGTTAATCAGCCAATAGAATCCAAGTTTACATCCGCATAACCGCACAATAATTTTTAACCAAGTGCGCAAATCTTTATTCAGCATATTTTGTTATTCATATACCCTCTTCGGTAGGCGTTAGCTGGAATTCCTCCGTTGCCCCCTCCCCCGTGCACAACACGGGGAGGTTGAAATAGGATTCTGAGCAGGATATTGTTCGTAGTTTGTAAATGTTTATTAAGTCTCTCAAATGGCCCTCTAAAATACAAAGCACTGATTTTAAAACGTATAACTAGCACTATTTACAGTTTAAAAATATATTTTCAAGACTGTTCTACTAAGCTTTGAAGTTGTGACCTATGGTTGTAATTGTCTAATAATGAAGTGGAATCGTAATATTTCATCATTGCTGTATTTTAGACAGGTTTCCAAAAGACTTAACTTTTTCCTTTTCAATTCTAGGAATAACAGTCTGATCATTGATATATCTTATTTTTGTGTAGCTGATAGGTTGTTGTTCAAAAATAGTTTTCAAAAAACAAATCTTTGATATATATTTTAACACTTGTGTTATAAAGGTACTGACAGAAAAGGTAACTAAAATCGTTTGCGCAAACGTCCACATTTCGTTTGCGCAACTGTCCACTTTTCATTTGCGCAAATGTCCTTCTGTTTTTTCAGGTAAATTTGCGGAAATGTCCATTTTTCATTTAATTGAGGAAACCATACCATTTTTTCACATTCTGCCATCTATTTATAAATATTAAAGCGACATGTTAATTTTCATATAGTTTTGTAGTCTTAAGAATGTTAAACCTACATTGCATTTCAACCTTTATTGTAAACTCGAGAGACAATTACACTCGAATCGTTTAAGATGCACAATATTAATCATGCATCATAATCGTTTTGAAACAAAAGACGTAATTTTAAAATCGCAATCATGCCATACCTTGTGGTATAATTCCCGGCACTATCACATAATTATTCCCGCTTCATATTTTAACGTACATTAATAAATACCACGTGGAAAAGAATCAACCAATAAAAATAAACCAATTTTCACTACTATGAAATATATATAGATTACACCACAAGATTCCGTTCATTACCATATTTTATCCACTAGAGATAGTTAAATTTTAAATTTTAATTGCGAGGCTTGCCGAGCATTTTAAAATTTTAAAATTTAACTATCGAGAGTGGATAAAATATGGTAATAATTGTGTTCCGAACAGATTTGGCGGGAAATAGCACGGGGCTTTATTCAACATACGTTGAATATGAAAATTTATCTAACGGGTCAAAACCGGTTTAAACTTGACATATCATTAGAGAAACAGTATTAAATATGTTTATGCAGAACTTTCATTCAGTAACGACTAGAGTAATGACTGTCAGAGACGAAAGGGATCCCCGTTCTCCGAAACCATTTTACATAAACCTTGGGCGAAATTCATCTTATCATTTTTTTAATCAAAATATCGACAGTTCCTATTTTAAACAAGAGGCTCTCAAGAGCCTGTATCGCTCGACTGGGTCCTATGCAGCATTATAATTTCCAATTGATGGTCCATCTTTGGTGGTGTATGTACATAAAAATCAGAAACTTTTTATAAAATTTAGTTGAAATTGTTCAAGCAGTTTCAGAGAAGATTTTTGAATGCAGTTTCCAAACTTAAGGGGCCTATGTTAATCTACTTCCCTGCTGGCATTTATTTAACATAAAACTTTGAAGAGGGTCACCCAAGGACTATCATATCAAAATTCTACTGAAATTGTTCAACCAGTTTCAGAGCAGAGGAGAAGATCTTTTTATGTATTTTCCACTAGGTCCAATGTTAAACTATGTTTTGCAACTGGTGGCCATGTCGGAAGACGGATCAGCACTAAAGTAACAAGCTTGGTCAAAATCTCACAAGTTTCATTTATGCAATTTTTAATTTGAATCCATTCAGTGGTTTTCCATGATATCTTTGTATGCATTTCCCGTTAGGGTCCAATTCATAGCTGGCAGCCATGTTGGATGATGGATCAGTACCAAATAACAACACTTGGTCAGCTTTGCTTCTCATAAGCATCTTTTATGCAAAGTTTGGATTAAATCTATTAAGCAGTTCTCTAGAAGAAGATCTTTTGTCAAATTAATTTTACAGCTGGTGACACTTAGTCAGCATCTGACAGGCATCATTCATGTCATGTTTGATTTAAATCCATTCAGCAGTTCTCTAGAAGATCTTTCTGTGCATTTCCCATAGGGTCCAATGCTGTCGGTCATGTAAGATGACGGATTGGCACAAAAGTAATAACACTTAGTCAGCATTTTATAAGCATCATTCATGTCAAGTTTGGTTCAAATCCATCCAGTGATTCTCAAGTAGAAGTTCTTTGTATGCATTTTCCCATAGGGTCCAATGTTAAAATTAAGATCCCCACTGGCGGCCATGTTGGATGATGGATCGGCACCAATGTAACAACACTTGGTCAGCATCTCATAAGCATCATTCATGCCAAGTTTGGTTCAAATCCATTCAGTGGTTCTAAAGAAGAAGTTCTTTGTATGCATTTTCCCATAGGGTCAAATGTTAAAATTAAGATCCCCGCTGGCGGCCATGTTGGATGATGGATCGGCACCAAAGTAACAACACCTGGTCAGCACCTCATAGGCATCATTCATGCCGAGGTTTGGTTCAAATCCATTCAGTGGTTCTCAAGAAGAAGTTCTTTGTATGAATTTTCCTATTAGGTCAAATGGTAAACTAAGTTCCCCGCTAGCGGCCATCTTGGAAGCGGTCGGAAAACTTGAATGTGTTCAGTAAAATATAGTCCTTAACATGCTGAACATTTTTGCAATTTAAACTTGACCTCTATCTCAAAGCGTTTTTGAAATATAGGACAAAAAGTAAAAAATCACGAAAAATTTGACCAATAAAGGACCACAACTCATATATAGGTACTTGGATTTTCTTGAATATATCCATGTGGGTATATCTTAACATGCTGAACATTTTTGTTATTTAAACTTAACCTTTATCTGCTATAGTTTTCTCAATAAAAAATAAAGAAACATCAAAATTTTGAAAATTTTATGGAAAAAGGGCAATAACTCTTAGACGGGTCATCAGATTTTCTTCAAAATTTCAGCATGGGTAGATCTTCTCATGCTGATCATTTTTAC
>MJUU01014607.1:55462-72508 GCA_002080025.1 Modiolus philippinarum | reverse complement strand
GAGACATAGGTTGTCGAAATGCGCATATGCAGAAAATAAATTAACAGTTACATCGCTACTTTGTTTTTATTACCATTGGAACGATGCCTTTGCTAGTTGACTGTTAGTCCCCGAGGGTATTCACCAACCCAGTAGTCAGTACTTTGGTGCTAACCCGAAAACCGATTGTACTGAAACATGTAATATCTAAATTTTGCAAAATTTTGTTTAAAACTTAGGAGTATCTCCCTTATGCATAGCTTTGTCCTTAGCTAAAATTTGGCTTTTCTATTTAGACCCTTTTGGTTATTTGTTCTCTATCAGCTTTGACATGTTTTTCGGTTTATGAACTTCCAAATGTTTTGGTTTGATCTGCACTGACTTGTCGAAATACGCATATGCAGAAAATAAATTAACAGTTACATCGGTCTTTTGTTAGTTAACCAATGCGCTTCGAAACAGATACTTTAAAACAAAATATGCCTCACTAACGGATGTCGTTAACGGGGCAGGACATGCTTACCTTCCAAAGCACCTGATGTCACTGTGTCTTATTTCTTAATGTTGTCTTTTTATTTCCGTGCATTGTTGCTGTCTCACATACTTATTTTGTCCTTTGTTTTTTTTTCTGTTGCCATTTTTTCCATGTCGTTGGACTTTGATTTCTTAGGCCCGTAATGGGTTTCTTGATTACCTGATTATAATCAGGGTATTTTTTAATGATTATTTGATTACGATGGCATTTATTTAATGATTATTTGATTATTAGCCTGCTATTTTATATACTTTTTGATTACTAAGGCAAAAATTTATTGATTACCAAGGTAAAAATTTAATGATTATTTGATTACCAAGGCAAAAATTTAATGATTATTTGATTCCTAGGACCCCCCCCCCCATGAGGACCCTCAACTTCCCCTTTTCCTTCGTTACTCTACTGTCGTTGTTTCTCAACAATAATTTTTACATCTTACAGCATAATGATGTTTCATCAAATCAATTGCCTTGATGCGTACTACATATATCATTGACAAATTAAGTAGCTTTGACCTATAATATACGCGTGAGAGACTTTTGTAAAATTTTGTGTTTAAGTCCATTTCTCAACCAACAAACATGGTATCAAAATGATGTTTCACCAAATTATTTGCCTTCAGGAGTACTCTCCAAATGTGTGACAATAAGTGACTCTGATTTACATTTTATGATTGTGTGATTGTTTGGTTAATTTTGTGTTTCAAGTCCATTTCTCAACAACTACACAACATTTCACCATAATGTTTCATGACACGAATCACCCTGATGCAAACTACCCTATTCATGACATTTTTTAAAAATTTTTACCTTCATTTTATACTTGAATTAATTTTGTTAATTTTGTGCAATTAAGCCCATATCGTAACAACTACACATTATATTTCTATGATGTATGATGTGAAAACTACATAATTTGTAGAAATATATAATCTTACAACCTGACTTATATTTTAAGCTTCAGAGACTTTATTTTTGTCAAGGTTCAATACACAACAAATATTTATTGAGTATTTATTGAAAATTCATATTTTTTTGGATCATGGATGCAGCGTGTTTCGACAATTAGCAAAGAATTTCGCTCAAACCGGTGCTAAGGCCGTCTTGAACTTTCTATGAGGTATGAGCAAAGTTCATTGTTGAAGGCCTTATGGTGACTTCAAGATGAAGAACAACAATAAAAGCGTTGTTCCTTTGCTTGTTTTACCATGAAATTGTAGAGACTTTGTCTCATGTACATTTACTCCATATCCTTTCATTCGCCATATATTACAGTACTTTTTGATTCCATAAAAACTCGGTGATAGGGACTCTATTTTTCGCCTGATTGACTTGAGGTTATCTATTTCGATGAATTTGTTGGCGAGACATTTTTGTCTTATAGACACATTCTCTCCAATATTTATACTATATCATAACATTTCTTTTCATTGCTCTCATATTTACCCTGTCGTGGACCTCAATATTGAATACTCTTAATTGCTTTATGTAAGGTCAACTATTTACGTAATGCCAGAATTATGAATAAGAACATACATGTAAAAATGTATTTGCCCACGGATTTATTTTTTTTTATTCCTTATATGTTCACTATCAAATTATAATTCTATAACTGTTTACTGTAGTTCACTTGAATATAGTAAAAAAAATACTTTTTCCACTTTTTATCTCACCTGCCATCACTTGGCGTCCGTCGTCCGTCGTCCGTTGTCGTCCGTAAACTTTTAATATTTTTGCTATCTCCTCTAAAACCACTACACCAATTTTAACCAAAATTTACAGGAATGATGTATGGAAGGTCCTTTACTCAGTTTGCCAAAATTTTTCCGATCCGCTAAAAAACATGGCCGCCAGCGCTGAACTTAGATTTAAAATTGGACCCTATGTGAAAAAGCATATATTTGCTATCTCCTCTGAAGTTACTAAAGCAAATGGAACCAAACTTTACAGGAATGATGTATGGAAGGTCCTTTACTTAGTTTGCCGATTTTTTTTCGATCCGTGAAAAAACATGGCCGCCAGCGCAGAACATAGTTTAACACGGGACCCTATGGGAAAAGCAAATGTTTGCTTTCTCCTCTGAAGTTATTGAAGCAAATGGAACCAAACTTTAAAGGAATGATGTATGGAAGGTCTTTTTGCCGAAATTTTTTCAATCCGTGAAAAAACATGGCCGCAAGCGCAGAACATACTTTAACATGGGACCTTATGGGAAAAGCATATATTTGCTAATTCCTCTGAAGCTACTGAAGCAAATGGAACGAAACTTTACAGGAATGATGTGTGAAAGGTCCTTTACTTAGTTTGCCGAAATTTTTTCGATCTGCAAAAAAAAACATGGCCGCCAGCGCAGAACACTTTAACATGGAACCCTATGGGAAAAGCATATATTGACTATCTCCTCTGAAGCTACTGAAACAAATTGAACCAAACTTTACAGGAATGATGTATGGGAGGTCCTTTACTTAGTTTGCCGAATCGATCCGTGAAAAAACATGGCTGCCAGCGCAGAACATAGTTTAACATGTGACCCTATGAGAAAAGCATATATTTGCTATCTCCTCTGTGACCCTATGAGAAAAGCATATATTTGCTATCTCCTCTGACGCTACTGAAGCAAATGGAACCAAACTCTACAGGAATGATGTATGGAAGATCTTTTATGAAGATTGCCGAAATTTTTCCTATTCCTTTAAAACATGGCTGCCAGTGCAGAACATAGTCTTACATAGGACCCTAAGGGAAAAGCATCTATTTGCTATCTCCTCTGACGCTACTGAAGCAAATTCAACCAATCTTTACAGTAAGGATGTATAGAAAGTACTTTGATCTGACAAAAAAGATGGACTCCGGTGCAGAACATAGTTTAACATTAGAGCCAGGAATGAGATAAACATCCTTGTTATCATCATCTCTGAAATGTATAGAAGGTCCTTTGCAAAAATTATTCATCTCAATAGGATCAGACAAAAAACATGGGTGCTAATGAAGAACATAGCTAAACATTTGACCCCATTGGTAAGGAAACATCTTTTTTAGTCATGTATGGCGTAGAAGCATTGTGCCAGGTGAGCGATACAGGCTCAGTCTCTGAGCCTCCAGTGTATTTCTTTAAATCCTATATTTGCCCCCCCCCCCCCCCGGGGGGGTGGGGGGGGTTGGCATACGGGGATGTGCCAAAAATTCAGGTGTTTTTTTGCATGAAATATGTAAATTTGGGTGTGTTTTCAAACCAACTGTATATAAATTTGCATATAGAGAAAAATATTTATATAGATTTTGGTACCAAAAATGCAAAAATGGCAATTTTTTATGAGACAACTAAATTATTGTGATTTATTTTCTTTAAATATACAATATTTCACATATTTAATGCTTTGTTTCTTTGATTTTTATAATTTTCATGTTAAACCAATGGTATTTTAATATATTCTGGTCCTAAATTAAGTGATTTTATATAAATTTGGAGTATGTTTTATGTACGTGAGTATATAAATTCGGGATGTTTTCGAGATCGATTTGGCATATACCGGAAAATATACCAAGTTACCCCCGGGATATTTGCACCCCTACCATCACATGACCACGCGTTACTTAATCGTTTCTAGATCCCAAAACGTCAAATCTTGTTACTTTGCTACTGCATTTCACATGTTTCTAATTTCAGGGTCAGTGCCATTTGTAAGATATAGCTGATTTAAGATTCATGATTTATGATAGAACAGATAAATATTTATAAGGTATTTTACTATACACATTTAAACGTCACGATGTCGTATTTTTAGTGAAAACTGAGTATTTATGGTGGCTTTTTTGCGTTAAATTTGGGCGTGACTGATTTGACCAACCAAGAATCAGAGGGGCCTGTAAGAAATATATGAATATCGAAATAGTGGGCGGTCTACAATGTGGAATGTAGGCCCCCCACTGTCTCGATATTCATACATGTAGGCCGCCCACTATCTCGATATTCATACATGTAGGCCGCCCACTATCTCGATATTCAAACATGTAGGCCGCCCACTATCTCGATATTCATACATGTAGGCCGCCCACTATCTCGATATTCATACATGTGGCCGCCCACTATCTCGATATTCATACATGTAGGCCGCCCACATTCTCGATATTCATTCATTTCTTACCGTAAACATTGGTACAGTATCATGTGCACGAATCGACCTGAATGCTGAATCGCAACGTACTGATTGGTTGTAGAAATCTCATGATGTCGTATTTCTGGTGAAAAGGGAGTATTCATGGCTGCTTTTTGTGTCAAATTGGCATGACTGACTCGACGAATCATGCAGTGACCTTTTTTTCTCTCCAATACTCTCAAATTTACCCTGTCGTGGACCTCAATACTCTTAGGAGTTTAAATGGCTTTATCATTATGTAAGGTCAACTTGGGTGAAAAATCCAGCCCCCTCCCCCGAATATCAAATGGCCTGCGACTAATACTCTGATACTGCACATTGTATTTTCTCACGTATTACACAGATGCATCCCGTCAACCAATCTGTAATAAGCAATAGGCGTGTTTTGGGACAACTATTAGGTCAAAATTTAACTTAAGCAGGAAGTTGTACCATTCACCTTTGTTTAGTTGACTGGCGAACAGTGAAGTGCATGCTTCCATATCATTTGGAATGCCTGGTAGATCGATTTATGACAACAGCATAATGCCAATGCTTTTCATTTCCAGGGTCAGTTCATGGCCAGAATTTCGGAAAGGGGGCTTAAATAGTGACGGCCGAGCGAAGCGAGTCGAAACATTTTTTCAGTGTTTTTTTTTTATATTAAAAATTCTAAATATTTCATTTTCTCGTACGATTCTCTCTGGAATTCACGCCTGATTTTGGACACATGTTTGTCTGTTAGGATTTTATGAATTCTATGACTAAAAGACCAAAATGCGTGATTTTCTTCAGTTATTGAAGAAGATAGATTTAGCCATTATCGACCACAAGAATATTTCAATCAGGAATAAAAAATGGGTATGTGTTGGGACAACTGGATGTGATGATATCAAATTGTTGACGGCTTTGCTTGAAATTAAAGGTAGGCACAGGAAGTTTTACCAAAAACTGGTCCGAACGATTCATCTTTAAAGTTGAATCAATGCGAACAGTTAAGTGATAATTCAACTTGAATGTTTCTCCCTGCGCCTACCTCGGCCTGCCAGGCGCAGATCCAGGCAATTAAAAAAGGAGGGGTTCCAATTAGAAAGGAAAGTATATTTTAGGGTATTTCTTGAATCAACATCAGGATATTCATTAAAAAAATTAAATAATACATGATTGGCCATACAGCTCATTAAATTATTGCAGTTGGAGTTAACATATGTGTTATTGTCTCGTGTTCATTTACTCTATATCCTTTCGTAAAATATTTAATAAAGGAGTTTGTCTTTTACTGCATTGTGGAGTTGGTTAAACAATTCCCCGTGGTAGAGATGCATGCTCTTTATTAGGCGCAGAAGAAATTCTGCGGCTTAAGCTGTCGCATAGGACGATGAGGGCCAGAAATCCACCAGGTTAAATAACACCCAATATATTTCATTCTTAGAATTCATGGATTCCTTGCATACGCACTCTTGAATGCAAAAATTACAAACAAACAGATTATATTTTCTAAAACAGTATCAAAATTACCACAATTAAAATGTTGTATTATTGTATATTTCACTCCACCATTTGGGACTATATTCAATTTGGTAGATAATGCTATGAAGCCGCGGAAGCATAATAATCAACGCGGATAAATAATAAGATAGTTCTAAATGTGTATATATTATATAAATACTATGACTTCATCAGTTAATCGGTCGTGTGTAACAGATAAATGTACATTCATCAGTTTAACAGTTGTGTGTGACATCATCAATAATAAAATGATATACATGTACATCTTACTCCAACATATGGGATAAGGCATTTTTACCGTGTGTCACTAAACTTTGAATTTAATCGACGACTGAGAGTTTTGATTACACAAGACTAATTGTAAACGGATAGCTTGTAATTCGTGTTTTAATTGACAAAAATTCAACTTGTTATTTACGACAATATTTCAACGTATACTTGTGTCACTTTGTATGAAAATACAAATCGTGTATATAATGCATTTTTGGCTGATGTGTAAAGGCTTTATAGGGTCAATTGCCCAAATTAATCGCAATTTTTCTTTTAGAGTGCAATGAAAGATACAAAACAATATTTCGAGGTATGTTATTCACGGTGCAGATAATGCATGTAGATTTAAGGTTTTTCATTGTCGGCATTCACATTTTTATTCAATCTTTTAAATAATCATTAACTCACCCTTTATCGTGAAATGAAATGTAACTATATTCAGCTCAATTGACTGCAGTCCTTGATTCTTCACATTAAAAACTAGCTTCATTTAAAAATTAAAATCAAATGATAATTGTTTTGATTATTTCTTAAATTGTCATTTTCCGTGTTTGTTTTGTGCACCTTGTACATGATCATACTTAAAGTTTGTTGCAGACCCCTCCCCCAATATGTCACAAATCATGCATTTTGGAAATTGAGACAGCTGGTAGTTAATTCAGTATTCATGGATATTGATTAATTAATTGACCTTAATATGTGTAAGGCATTTGGGTTCATTGAAATTTAGCATGCATCATTAGAAATAGACATCATGCCGAAACGAGTGATTTCAAATTCGTCCGGAACATATTATCAATATTCTTTCAGTTTCTTGCATGATTAGATCAGCTGGGGATTCGGACAGTCAATTGAATTACCTGCATGGGCTAGCAGTACACGGGGCAGTACATAAAATTGTATTGCCTAAAACAGTGAATATTAAGGATCCATGTTACTCTAAAAAGTTGAAATGATTAGATTTTAATTTCTTGGTATTTTTCTGTAAACGTCTTTCTTTATTTTGGTCTTATATCAAATAAAATTCAACAGTTACGTAAAATACCCAATTGGCGTAAAGTAAAATGCCATAATTGGCGTAAAGTAAAATGCCATAAGAACAATATTACGTTGATTTTACTACAATTGAACCTAACTAAATTAACAGTTGGAAGGAAAAGTAATCTTAACCTATAAATGATATAATGAAATGTTAGTCAACCATTTGCATGTGAATGCGCGTCTCGACATGATATATGTGTACATGAAATAAATGATGCAAAGATGGCTTTGCAGCACAATAAACATATATACATGTATAAATCCAAACGATATAATGATCACTCTCCTCAGTGCTAGTGACTTTAAAATGGACTGCAAAGCGCTTAAAACATAAAGCATAAAAAAAATTTTGATTGAAAAGTGAATTTCAACGACGAGCAATATGCATTTACACATAAATTATCTTTGGTCACAGTGAGTGTCTTCGATACTAAAACATCCACAGCTGAGAATTTTGTCAGTTTGACTTGCATTTCTAGATACTAGATAAGTAGACCCGATCTTGGATTACCGATATATTTAAGCTGATTAATACAGCTTCAGCTGAAGAGTATACTTGCTTTTGTCAACAGAGCGAAAACTTACACATCAAGGGTATGTTCAGTCACTATTGCAATTGTCTCTACAGAAGTTTTACGGTCGTTACCATGATTTGACAGACCGTTACAATGTTTCTATTTCACATATGAGAATAGATATCTTTGGGTAGATCCAGAGTTGATTACTGGACTGATAAACACCGACTGTGACTTTTCACATTTGCAGTGTGACGGGTGCCACGCGTGGAGCAGATCATACTTACCATTCCGGAACACCTTATGATACCTCAGTTTTTGTAGGGGTTCACACTGTAAGTGCCTTAGTTTTGTGTCGTTTTTGTTTTCTTTTTAGATTATTCGTTCAATCTTTGTCTTGCTGTCTGAATTCGTGTTTGATATGATTTGCCGAGATTTTTTATTTTTGATTTTGGAATTCCCCCTTTAATCAGTTTTGCTTCGGTATTCGTTTGCAGTGCTAACTTGGGTTAAGAGACTGGTTTGTGTAAAGATCTGATATCAGATGTGTTAGTTCGTCTACAAAAGTTTCGAGAGCTGATTTAGAACCCCGGTACAGTTTTCAATAGATATCTGGAATGTATGATGCATTAAAATATTAGTGATAAAGACAGACATATACATTGTTTGTACCTATGTCTATAAAATTAAGTTGCTGTGTTTAAAGCTAGCAACTGTCCATTATAATATCCATGTATGTAGAAAATGAAAAACACCAAAAAGTCATTAGAGGAAGCTTCAACTAATTAAAATAAAATCGCTTCAAAATTTTTCTGATAATACTTCCTTGAATTCAAACGGCTATCTAATCAAATCTCCAAAATAGGTCTGATCAAAGCTGTATATATATATATATGTTTAGTCAGAAACAATATTTACATCTATCATGTTCTTTCAAAGTCACCAAAAATACAAAAAAACACTAGTATGTCAATTGTTGATAGGTCTTTCCCTGTATTGCGTCATAATGTTCTAATTATTGATTCATAGATAATACCAATATTCTAAGGTGAATATGTACATTTATTGATTCTTTAACATGAAATACGATTTTTTGCTGTGACCTTGAACTTTGACCTTGACCTTATTTTGAAGGTCATGTCTTGCTGAACATTTTTTGTATTGAATATATGTTTGTATCTTCAATGGTATTTGAGCTATAGACAAAAAAACCAAATTCGGACATCAAAAATCGATTTTTGGTCCATAGACCCAAAACGGTTGGTCCAATCATTTCGGACCAAATGTAACAAATGTAGATCTCAACAAGACACACATTTTCTCCATTACAATTAATCAGCTATCTATCACGGTTTCCCAGTTAATCAAATAACAAGGTCTGAGGTCACAAAGTTCAAAGTGACCAATGACCTCTGACCTTGGTATTTTTAGATGTAACACATATCACCTAAGATGAATGGAAAAGGTTCCAGGTTTGTATCTCTAACCGTTTTCGAGAAAAACGTACTTAAAGATGTGACGAAATTTTGCGGGGGCATAACTCATGAACGGTCCACCGTAGAGTTTCGGTCCAACTGTAACGAAGGTCCGTCATGACCTAACAAACATTTTTGCCATTACATTTCTTCAGCTATCTCTTATGGTTTCTGAGTTTATCCCATAACAGTGTTTTTCGGACTTTGGGCGAAAATTCGTGAACGGAAAAAGATTTTCGACCGTTCCCTTTTTCTTATCAACTAGACATGGTCCCGACTTTTGTCCCAAAATATGAAAAGGATATGTCCAACCATTTTTCTGAAAATGAGGCAGAAAAGAAGAAGAAGAAGAAGAAGAAGAAGAATAATCAAACGAAATACAGAAAGGTCTTTCCCTTGGAAAGGGGAAAGACCTTAATTATATATTTCGAAGATATGCTAATTGACCTATGCTAACTGCTTCTGCGACTAAACAGTACTTCAGTACTTTGATTTTTCTTATATATGGTGTACTTGTACATGAGATAATATCTCATGTGTACACTTTGTTCAATTATTATTATCTAAATTTATGTAAATTCTGAAACCTTAGGATTAACTCCATCCTAGTTTTGTCCTTATCTATATTTGATATTACTGATTATTCGGATTTCGTTTGGTTTTATGCATTTTAAACATTTTTTGAAATTATGGATTTCCTTTGTATGGGTTCTAGTGCTGCTGATGAGGAATTTCCGAAATGGCCATACAGCTCATTAAATTATTGCAGCTGGAGTTAACATATGTGTTATTGTCTCGTGTTCATTTACTCCATATCCTTTCGTAAAATGATTGTCCAGAAAAAAGGGGGTTCCAACCCCCGGAACCCCCCTCTGGATCCGCCAATGGCCTGCGGAGCACTTTTGCAAATGTTTTATCCAGTTGTCCTCAAGTTATAAAGGAATTCTCCCAACATTTAACAAGCAATATCCTTTTTATCCGTTTTGCAAGAAATACGAGTAAATGTTAATTAGATGAAGAATCATTATATTTTTTATTTTCAATTTTGTTAACAAATTGTCGTCGCCAGTACACAAACATTCACAAACGAGACGTGAGAAATACTACAGAAACTAGGTCTTAATCTTGACATGTAAAACTTGAAATTATTACATGTAAATGGTTGATACTTATTTGGAAAAAAAGATAATCTCCAAAAACAAAGGCAGTAGAATACCAAAGGAACAAGGGAAGCGAAGACCGTAAAAGTCGAAATCCAAAGACATGGCAAAAACGTGAGGCAATAAAATTTCCTGTATTGAGTGAAAATCTAAGCCTCCTCTAATGCTACATTGTGTATAAATATTTCATTGCCATGTACAGTTAGATGCCCCTCTCTGCCCGGATCTGGAATCCCCCTACCTCGAATAATTCAATCCCTCTCCGTATCAGATTCTCTCCTTCTTCGAGGAGGTTAATGTAGCGACCGTAGTGAGTATATAACAGCATTTTCCAAGAACTGGAGTTGAATCCAGAAACTTTCATAGATTTTGATAGACCATTTACTAACCTGTTAAAAAACTCAAGAAAAAAAGTTTTTAAAAATTCAAACACAGATTATTATGAAAAAGTAATCATTAATAAGCTATCGAATTTGGACGATAGCTCAAAATTGTAACTTTATAAAGGATTGAAAACTACTTTTAAGCTAGAGGAATACGTAAAACAATTAAAAAATTTTAATAGTCGTCAACTGATCACAAAATTTCGAATCAGTGATCATAATATTGAAGTAGAAGTTAGGAGATACAAGAAAATATCTCGAAATCAAAGAATATGTAAAACTTGTAATGTCCTTGACAACGAAGAACATCTCTTTTTTCATTGTCAAATTAACAATAATATAAGACAGAGTTTCATTGAAAGTATAAATAACCATGTAACTGATTTTAACCAGCTCGATTCTCCATCAAAGTTTAAAAGAAATCTTGAATCCAGATACAAGAACACCAGTAGACGGAGACCAAAGCCACCACATGCCCACAAAACACACGAACATTACATATACAACACAAAAAAAACTTAAGCACTAACAGTATGAACTCTCAAAAAACAAGAGTGACATCAGGTGCTCCGGAAGGGTAAGCATGTCCTGTTTGGACAATGTTTATCTATTACACTGCATTTAGATAAATTATTATGAATTTCATGAATAAAAGAACAAAATGCGTGATTACCGTAACGGGAAGATAGATAAGCCATTATTGACGTTGCACAGTGTACTTTAACCATTCTACCTAACCAAGTCACTCATGCGTAAAACATAGGTCACAGAGAGCATCCGAAGCATGCATTGTTGTTGTCATCCCAAAATGCATCATACATAACAAGTGTGGATCGTATTGCAAGGCAATACAGAAGTCCCCTACTGGTGGAATTATTTAGTATACCAGCAAAAAAAGTTAAAGAAAAGTTTTCCGAGCCCAAGGTCCATAACTTCGTCAAAAATCAATGGACCCAACTAATACTCAAACTCGATCTGTAACCCATAGTAGTTGATTAACAATGCAAATATCAGCTTGATATCTGACACGGTTTAGAAAAAAAACTGGAAAATCTATATTTTACCAAAATGTTCTAAGTCAAAGGCCCATAACTCTGTCCAAAATCATTGGACCGGAACCAAACTCGAACTTGATCTGTAACCCATAGTGGTAGATTCACATAGCAAGTATTAGCTTCATATCTGAAACGGTTTAGAAAAAAAGTCCGGAAAACCTATATTTTACCAAAATTTTCTATGTCAAAGGCCCATAACTCTGTCCAAAATCAATTGACTGGAACCAAACTCAAACTTGATCTGTAACCTATAGTGGTTGACTCAAATAGCAAGTATTAGCTTCATATCTGAAACGGTTTAGAAAAAAAGTCCGGAAAACCTTTATTTTACCAAAATTTTCTAAGTCAAAGGCCCATAACTCCGTCCAAAATCAATTGACCAAAACCAAACTCAAACTTGATCTGTAACTCATGCTGGTAGACTCACATAACAAATATTAGCTTCATATCTGGAACGGTTTAGAAAAAAAGTCCGGAAAACCTATATTTAACCGAAATTTTCTAAGTAAAGGCCCATAACTCTGTCCAAAATCAATGTACCGGAACCAAACTCGCACTTGATCTGTAACCCATAGTGGTTGACTCACATAGCGAGTATTAGCTTCATATCTGAAACGGTTTAGAAAAAAAGTCCGGAAAACCTATATTTTACCAAATTTGTCTGAATTAAAGGGCCATTACTCAAAATCAATGAACCGGAACCAAACTCGAACTTGATCTGTAACTCATGGTGTTAGACTTACATACCAAACATTAGATATATATATATATATATATATATATTATAGTATAGGAAAAGAGTCCGGAAAACTGAGTGTGACGGACTGACGGACGGAGTGCAAACCTAAAGTCCCCTTCGGCGAAGCCGGTAGGAGACTTACAATCTGGTTGATGTGGGACATGTCAGTAAGTGGGAATGGACTTTAACCATTCTACCTAACCAAATCGCTCAATCCTAAAATGTAGGTCACAGACAGCATCCGAAGCATGCATTGTTGTTGTCATCTCTAAATGCATCATACTTACCAGTATGGTTGATGTGGGACATGTATGGACTTGTTTTTTTATCAAAATAGTGCAGTTTTTAGCATTTATTTGGCTAGATATAACGTTTGTCGAACATTTTTTGTTACGAAGATTTTTTAAGAATATAGATATGCTATTGCTAACATTTCATAGACATGTGTTCATAAACTGTGCGTTGCATTGATAAATAAAGCTTCTCATCGTTCGGATCAGGAAATGTAAGAAATTAAGAATTTACTAAAGGACAAGTCATCAAAATTAAATTATATAGTCTCTAACATAGTTCCAGATTATTACGTATATTTGTTAAGAGAGATGTTCGAGATTTACCGAGAATTTTAAAATGTGAACATTTAACTATCGATATTTGAGAAATTATCGTAATAAACGGGAAAACAATGTTATAGATTTTTTTTTCTAGTTCCTACTCAATTTATTTTAATAAGAGTGATCTCCGTAGTCTCCAGTCTCAAATATGCGGCTATTCTGTTGCTACAATCGTAGATATGTGTATCATTGCGCCATTCATTGAAAGGTGTGTGGAATGTCATATTTTTGACACAAATGCCATATTATCAATAAATTGAGTAATTGTAGTCATAAAAAAATCCAAACCCATTTCGACAGACAATTATTCAATGATTCATTGATCCAGTCTATTTATAGAAATTCTATTTATAGAAATTGGCACGAGATGTTTAACCAATCACCAACTGAGAATAAATCTATAAACATGTTAATTATTGTTTCGATAAGCCATCAATCAGGAGGTGTTTAAATTTGCTAGAAATAAGAAAATCGTTATACAACCTTTGACCTTTGCCTTTATCCATGTGTTTTCTTCTGCGTTTTCTATCTTCACTAGATGTGCATCTATTTTTTCACATTCTCTCTACAACAATTGGACATAAATTTAAGCATAAAAAATTTAAAATAAGTATTATGAAAAAGAAAGGAAATGGGGTAAATGTCAAGGAGACAACATCCCATAATCCAGGTTAAAACGACCCAAAACAAAGCATCTAGGGGTCAACGTACGACATTCAACACAGTGAGGAACCTCACACCATATAGCAATCCCTAAAAAAATCAATGGAAACAAACCACATCCAATATCCAGAATATCAAGAAACTAAAATTTTATAAGAAGACAAGAACAACCCAATGGCCAACATATTCCTGACTTGGGAGAGGCACAAAAATTGCGGTGGGGTTAAATTCGTTTTTTCCTGGATCCAAACCCTCCCACTATGTGTGGTGAATGGTTAAAAAATAAATACACAGAAAGACTCACAGTAAAAATCAAACTAGAAAAAGTCCAACTAATCAAGACGAGTACCCTTACAATGAAGTACATAAAACATGAAGACAATACACATGGGTACTGTCCGGACAAATGCTCACAGTTACTGACAGCTACAAAAAGCGTAGCTAAGGACATATGATTTCCGTTAACTATGATATCAAGCCATATGAAACTTCAATTGAAATACTTCCAAATAGATTTCGTATAACAACATCATCAATTATGAAAGAAGAACATGATATTGTGCACTTATATCAATATATATCAATATATATGAATTAAGCTTTCTTATCTCGTTCGATGACGCCAAAAAATTACGTCTTGATGTAAAGTATGAGCTTTTTAAATGTTGGACGTTTGCCAGTTTTATCAACTATGCTTGTATGCTATAGAATGTCGCAGTAACTTCAGTATTTTGTATTATTACGACTGAGCCGATGCTGGTGGATTTTAGTCCTCGAGTGTATTCACCGACCCAGAAGTCAGTACTCGGTGCTGACCCCAAAACCGACTTCATTTGGAACTTGTTACTCTTTACGAAATGCCTGTCTTTCCAAATTTTTAAAAGCTTCGCATTTCTTTTTTGGTAATGACGTCATAAGCTGGAAAATTATTCACGTTCATATATTATGCTCTCTACAAACGAACGCAATATTGAAGCATTTTTCACAATTTTTTCGATGCATCGAAAAAAAAAATGAGGCACAAATCTCCACAAATAGACATATTTTGTCGGTTTTATGCGGTGTTAGGTAAGATTTGGCTTTAGAAAGGTCATTAATGCGAGAAAATATCCTGAAGAATAGATTGGATCGTCACAGACGATACAGGTTTTTTTGTGTTTCTCGCGGAGAAAATAATTAAAATACATAAAAAAAATAAATATTTCAACGATGGCACTAGACAACCATTACATATAAGAATGAGCAAATACGAATTTTTTTTTTTCATTTATTTTACCAAGTAAATTATTTTTGTCGATTTAAATTCCGTTAAATATTTAAACAGAACATTCATTACTCTATATGAAATTGGCTTGGAAAAATGAAGATTCATGGAACACGAGATATGCATTTGCAGCATCAATGTTTTATAAGTTGTAGTAGAGGATACCAAATACAAAAAATACCCCAAGTTGCATAAAACAAATTTTAATTTCGTTATGCTGTACACGTGTTTCAAGGAGTTACCTCTCATCAGCAGCATTAGAATCAAATAATATGGAAAGCCATAATACAAAAGTATTCAAAAAAGAAGTACTCATTACCAAAAAATATCGAAATAGGAGGCCAAATCCAGTACATCTACCATAACGGAATGAAGCCTAATTATTTTTAAGTGGTTAGAATTGTTATAAAAACAGTAAATTTCAGCAAAACGCAAAGTAAAATTTTCATGTAAGATAAGTCTGACTTTTGGGGGTTGAATACTCTCGGGGGTTATTTGTCCACCAGCAGTTGCATCGGTCAAATGGTTAAAATACAAAAAATACCTAAAAACAGTAAATTTTGTTATGCTGTATATAGGCAATGGGTTGAAATCACATTCCGTGAACCCCCNTGAACCCCCCCCCCCCCCCCCCCACAACATACACACACACACACTTATGATCCAGACCGATTTTTTTCAGTCCTTTTATATCCCTTCTTCAAAATCAAACATGTTAACATGCATATAACCTGTACGAATAAACAGTATATGGCCACTTTTATAGTGCACCACACAAAATTCTTATATTTTAGTTTTAACCTTAATTTCATCTTTTAAGCTCTATAATTTTTATGTAGATACGTTAGATTTCTAATATTTGGTACAAAATTGAAGTTGATTTAATATACTTTTCATTCAACACAAGTTTGGCCAATTTACGCCATTTTTATGATCTTGGGATACAAAAAACGTACCCCTCTCCCTGTAACAAATTGCGAAAATGACGATTTTTAAGCTATCAATTAATTTCAGATAATAAATCTCATATTATCTAGTTTTTATGCCTAATTTATCAGTTGTGATACAATGTTGAAAAAAAGACCATTAAAGGACTGAAAATTTTGACTTTTTCTATAAAATTGTGAAAAAAAATGGAAATTTTTTGGACTTTTGAATATATATTAAATATTTTCACAATTTCGACTTCATTACTTTTAGATCGTACAAATTTGAATACATATCTAATAATCTAATAATTTCCAATGCAATAATTATTTATGATATGTAAGGAACAAATTGTGTGAAAAAAAAAATAGATTCAGACTTATTGTGGGATCAGAAATGCCAAAATTAGCACCCCTCCCTTTTAAAATTAAGGGAAAATTTAAAATATTAATGCTCTTAATGATACAAAGATAATGTCTTGTGCAAATTATTTTGTGTATTTCAATATGGCTGACATGCAGAAGACCATTTCAGTAGATTAAAAAAATTTAAGGGGTCTTTCTTTGATCCTTCTGATGGAAATTTTATGAAAAATGAGAATATTCCGTTTTTTAGAATCATTGCTGTTTTGACCTAGAGATGTAAGAACTTCACAAATTTGATATATAAAAGGACAATGTTTACAAAATATCGTTTCATTATATCTAAGCTATTAGAAAGTATTTTTTTGAACATTTTAGAATAACTAAACTTCTCATAAATTACGAACATATTACCCCCCC
>MJUU01014607.1:7372-37863 GCA_002080025.1 Modiolus philippinarum | reverse complement strand
CCCCTCGGTTTCCAGTTTCATAGAATCTTTGGGTGTTCTGAATGTCCTTGTAATTTTGATGATCATAATGTGAGGCCTAGATCAGTCCCGTTGGTTTCCTTTCATTTTTTTTGGATGGTGAAATCAATTATTAATAGGAAAAGCAGTCTTGAGGTAGCAGCCTTGATTTACTTCTGTTGTAACTTGAAACCATTCCGATTCTTAATGTACATTGAAATGTTTCGTATAGAAGTTTTAACTCTCTAATGAATTTGTCATGGATGACATAGAAATACACGATAAAACCAAAATCTTTTTCCATGGACGGAATCAAATACTTTTCAAAATTAACATAATTTTTAAACAATTAAATGATGCATTACATTCTGTAAACGATTCTAATATGTTTCGAAGTTTAAGTAATTGTTCAGAAATATTTCATTCTTTCCTAAATCCATCTTGGTCCTGTCGAAGTGGTTTCTCTACGCCATCTTGGATTTTTTGTATCAAGATTCATTGGAAAACTCGCTTGGTAATGGTAAGATGGTAATGGCTCTCTATTTGTCACATATTGTTTTATCCCCTTTCTTTGAAAGCTGCACATTTAAGCCTTTATTCCAATCAGCTGGTTTCTCTTTACCAAATGGCTGGGAATAGTTTTTTAGAGTATTTAACTGATGTTACAGAGTCTGCTATCAATATTTCTGATGTTATTCATTCTATTAATACCATTTGATTTTCCGCTAATTATTAAACTAAACGAGTCCATTATCAGTTTAGTACAACTCATGTTTTTCTATCTCAGTAGTGATGTACTTTAGTATACTAAGTTATATTTTTTCACTTTTGTCCCTTTTTTCTTTCAAAATATCCAGTATATTTCTACACACCCCTCATGCTTTTCTTTCATAATATTGTATTAGTATACTGGAGGTATTGTTAACTTATGTCTTGAATTAATTTTCTATTTATGTATGGTGTACATGTAGTTACCAAGGCAATCATCCTCGTCAGATATACCTAGGCTATATATCTTTTTAGTATGGTTTTCCATTTTTAGGAATATGACACCTTAATTCTGTCTTTTCAGTATTGAAAATTATTTGCGTTTTATATGCATAATCAATTCTACATTCTAATTTAAGCTCTTGCACGAGAGGTGAATTACAAATGTAATTCAATGTTGTTCGATTTCAACTCTTGAATGAGAGATGAAATATCAATTATTGGAATATCTATCTTCAACTGAACTCAACCACTGCAACAGTGTCAGAACATTTGATTTTTCTACTCTCTATACTACTCTTCCACACGATAAGCTTAAGTCATTACTCCGGGATTTAATACATCAGTCTTTCTGTACTAAAAATGGTGAAAGAAGATATTCATTTTTAGTGATAGGTAAAGATGGGGCATATTTTGTTAAACATTACACTGATTCACACAAAAAGTATACAGAGGAGGAAGTCATTGCAATGCTGGAATTGTTGATTGATAACATATTTGTAGAATTTGGAGGACAAGTTTTCCAGCAGATAATAGGGATACCTATGGGGACTAATTGTGCGCCACTTTTAGCAGATTTATTTCTTTATTCGTATGAATACAGGTTCATACAAGAGCTAGGTCATAAAAAAGACAATAAGCTAGCCAAATCCTTTAATTTCAGTTTCCGTTATATAGATGTTCTTTCATTGAACAATCCTCAATTCAAGGATAACCTTCATCTTATATACCCAAATGAACTCGAAATTAAAGAAACCACTGATACACCATCATCAGCATCATACCTGGACCTATACTTCTAACTTGACAACTCTGGACGTCTGAAAACAAAACTTTACGACAAGCGTGATGATTTCGACTTTCCAATAGTGAACTTCCCGTTTTTGAGCAGAAATATACCCACTTCTCTGGCATATAGCGTGTACATTTCACAACTAATTCGCTATTGTCGTTTTTGTCAACAGAGCGAAATTACTGTCTCAAAAACTAATATATCAAGGGTATGTTCAGTCACTGTTGCAATTGTCACTACAGAAGTTTTATGGTCGTCACCACGATTTGACAGACCATTACAATGTTTCTGTTTCACAAATGAGAACAGATATCTTTGGGTAGATCCAGAGTTTGTTACCGGACTGACTAACACCGACTGTGACAAAACCGAACTTTTCACTGGCAGTGTGACAGGTGCCACGCGTGGAGCAGATCATCTCAATTCGTGTTGCTGTGAATTGCCGTGATTTTGGATTTACGATTTTAGACTTCCCCCTTTCCTCGTTCTTGCTTCGGTATTCGTTTGCCGATGTATTATTTTTTTCCTTTCCTTTCAACTCCTATGTTAGAGATAAAATATTAATTCATTTTTTTTCAAATTCGACTCTTGTATGAGAAATGAAATTTTTGCTGTTTAAATATTATAATCTTAAGTACTTATTAGTCTGTGACGGGAGTCTGAGACACTTCATTTCTTAAATTGTCATCATGCTATACTAGTATCCTTCGTCACATAATCTATGTAGTATCATTAAACTATAATTATTATATAATTATATGCCACACGACAGCAATACAAACTTTCTTATTTTGTCCAATTTATATAATTATTTATCTTGAAGATAGTACACATCTATTTCTGTAACTTCGTCTGCATTAAGTAATGATTTCATATTAAGTATATCTAATTTAATGCAAATTTTCACACAACTTGTTTTTACTGTTTAACAGAATTATAGGTGGTCAATTTATCCCTATCGAAACCCCGATTACATATGTTTATTTCATTGTAATTTTGAAATGAAATGAGTTATGACAGGAGTTTCTTGTATTATTTTTATTTCATTCCTTAAGGTTTAACTGTGTGGTAATTTCTTGTATATACATATATTAGCGTGTATACTGCTTTTTGAGACAAAAGTTATCGAAATGCGCATATGCAGAAAATAAATTAAAAGTAACTTCGGTAGTTTGCTATTTATAAAATTAATTGTGATACCATAGAAATTTTCTACATGTATAACTTAATCTGTATTACTTTTTTTGAGCATCATTTAAAAAAATTATTTGTGATGCCATAAACATAAAGTAACATTATTAAAGCCCCAGTCACACTGTCACGTTTTGGCCGCTGCGTTTCGCTACGTTTTAAAATGCCACGTATCATGTCATTTTTTGTCATAATTTTATGGTCTGTACATACTACGTTTTTCTACGTACTGTTACGTTTCACCACGTTTTATTGGAAATTCAAAGCCTACGTTCTGCTACGCTTCACTACGTGTTGCTACGTATGTACTACGTCTTACTACGATTTACTACGTATTACTACGGTTTAATACGTTTCGACTACGGTTTAGTACGTTTCGACTACGTTCCGTTACGTTTCATGTACGTTTTGATACGTTTATGTTACGTATTAGTACGTTGTACTACGTATTAATAAAGATAAAAAAGTTCAAGGATTCCACACTGATTATTCATCGTGCAAACAGAAACTTACACAAAGGTATATTTAATCATTTTGTTCTATTATACGAATGACTGTATAAAATTTTAATTGATTTTCGAATACCTGGTAAATATAATGATCTATAATGTTGCAAAATATGTGTGTGCAGGAATAAACCATGATTGACCAATTCCCAACATTCTCGATCCTTGTTTTTTGCACATTAATATATTTATTTTTGGAGTGGCGCGAAATACTTGGAAATATAATTTGTCGATCCGTAGTAGAACGTAGCGATGAGTATTTAAACGTAACGAAACGTATTAAAGCGTACTGAAACCTAGTAATGCGTAGAATGAAACGCGACTAAGCGTAGAAAAACGCACCGAAACGTAACAGATACGTATCGGAACGTAGCAAGTACGTAGCGAAACGTATAGATTCTAATTACCTACGTTTTGCTACGTAACAGCTACGTTTCTACCACGTTTTTCTACGTTTGTGCTACGTTTCCCTACGTTTGTGCTACGTTTTAATTTTTGGCTAAGCTTGTATTGTACAGACCAATACAAACGTAGCTGGCTACGTTTCTATAAACGTATTGCTACGCATTGCTACGTTTGGTCTACGTTTTGCTACGTATATTGCCGTTCCGCTACGTTTTGAAAACGTAGCGAAACGTAGGGGTTAAAACGTGACAGTGTGACTGGGGCTTTACCAAACGAGTCCATAACCAAAACACACAATTTCATGTTTTTCTATCACAGTAGTGATTTAATTTAGCATACTAAATTATATTTTTCACTTATGTCCTTATTATGGACTCGCTTTGTTTTATAATTTACTGGATTGGTTATGGACTCGTGTTGTTTAATAATGAAAACCAGACTAAAAAGATATATTGGCTAGGGATATCTGAAGAGGATGATTGCCTTGGCAGCTATATGTATACCGAAACCGAAACGCCGTATAGAAATGAAAAGTTATGTCAAGACATAAGTTAACCATACCTCCAGTATACTAATAAAGTATTATCATAGAAAAGCATGAGGGTGTGTAGAAATATACTGGATTTTTCTAAAGAAAGAAAAGGGACATAAGTGAAAATTTTGTTTCCTAAACCTAATCGCGGGGTTTTATTTTCGAGATTATCACTTACCTTTGATTACGTTTGTAATAAAAACAAAATTAAGCGAGGGGAAATTTTCACGAATATGAACCAATCGCGAAATTAGCGAAAATAAACCCCTCGCGAAAATTTCCCCCTTTTACAGTACATTACTACTGTGATAGAAAAAAACATGAGGAGTGTGTGTTGAGATATACTGGATTGGTTATTGGTTGAATTTGAAAAAAATCTTTTATTAATATTTTATCTCTCATACAGGAGTTGAAATGAAAGGAAAAAAAATAATTGATATTTCATCTCTTATAAAGGAGTTGAAATCCAACAACATCGAATTGTTGTTGTAATTCCCTTCTCATGCAAGAGTTTAAATTAGAATGTAGAATTGATTATGCACAAAAAAAAGCATTGGCGGATTCAAGGGTGGTTCCGGGGGTTGGACCTCCCTTTTTGGACAATAATGCATTTATGAAAATCTTGGTGTTTCACTAAGAAATACCCCAAAAATTTTCGCGCCTCACTTCGCTCGGCCAAATTTCTCCTCACTTCTCAATTGGAACTCCCCTTTTCAAATTTCCTGTATCCGCGCCTGAAAAGCAAAAAAAAAAAAAAATAATTAAAAAACAAAATTAAATGTATCATATCCCTATAAACGGAAAACCATATTAAAAATATATACAGGCTAGGAATGATTGCCTTGGAACCTACAAGCATGCCTAAACCGAAACACCAGACCGACAAAAATAATTATATCAAGACATAAGTTTACAATACCTTCAGTATACTAATGCAATATGATGATAAAAAAGGCATGATTTGTGTGTAGAAATATACTGGATTTTTTTAAAGAACGAAAAAAAAGGACATAAATGAAAATATAACTTGGTTTACTAAATTAAATCACTACTGTGATAAAAACAACACATGAGGAGTATGTGTTAAGATATTCTGGATTGGTTATGGACTCGTAATGATTGTATCCTTCAGTATTACCCCTGTATCTATTTCATCGCTCACGTTATAGTTTATTGCCATTACTATTGTCTACTAAAGATCTTACCTTGTTTGCCTGTTTGTGTTGCTTCTCTTTTTTTACCTTGTTGTCTTGTTATTTTATACGCTGTTTTCATACGTCCCTTGCTTGCTGCTGTTTTTGTTTCACTTATTAGGCCCTCTGTCCTTATAAGCAAAGTAGTAACAGGTTATTACCATCTGGTGGATAATTCGCAAAGCAAAAAGGAATACAAATAGAAAAAATGAATGACAGAAGAATTTTAACCAGTATTTTATGTATTCACAGACATTGTCAGGTAACATGTTGTTCCTTGTCTAATTCTTCTCTTTGTTATTTTTCTTCAAATAATTTGTGTCCCAGCCAATTATTTGAAAGGGCTGAAATCTCAAATAATAAAATACTGAAGTTTCTGTTAATTTAGTTTCTGCATACGCACATTTCAGCATCTTATTTCTCTTCAGCGCAGGTCAAATTAAAACATTTTGAAATCCAAATACCGAAATATTTGTGAAATCTGACAGAGAACACATTACCAAAAGGATGTAAACAGTTGAGCCAAAATCAACTACGGACAGAGCTATGCGAGAGGAAGATACTCCTTAATTTTGAACAAAATTTTGTTGAATTTAGATATTCCATGTTTCCAAATAAAATCGGTTTTCGGGCCAGCCTCGGAGTACTGGCTACTGGGTTGGTGAGTACCCCCAGGGACTTCGAAGTACTGGCTACTGGGTCGATGAATACCCACAGGGACTAACAGTCCACCAGCAGAAGCATCAACCCAGTGATTATAATTAATAAAATACCGAAGTTACTCTTAATTTAGTTTCTACATAATTATGCGCATTTCGATAACTTATGTTGCATCATTGCAGATCAAATCAAAACATTTGGAAATCCATATACCAAAATATATGTGAAAACTTACAGAAACCAAATTGCCAGGGTTCTTAATAATAAAGCAACTTTACTCACAGTTATACCACCATCTAAAGTTATATTCTTGATATTAAAAATTTGCCGAAGTTTTTCGTAATAAATAACAAAATACCGAAGTTACCGTGAATTTAGATTCTGTATATGCGCATTTCGACAACTTATGTCTCTTCAATGCAGATAAAATCAAAACATTTGGAAATCCAGAAACCCAAATATGTGAAAAAGCTGATAGAGAACAAATAACCAATAGGATCTTAAAAGGAAAGCAAAATGCAAAAATCATCTTAGGACAGAGCTATGCATGAGGGAGACGCTCCTTAGGTTAAACAAAATTTCCTAGAATTTAGATATTGCAAGTTTGAAATTAAAATCGGTTTTCGGGCCAGCACCGAAGTACTGGCTACTAGGTTGGTGAATACCCTCGGGGACTAGCATTCCACCAGCATTGGCATCGGCCCAGTGATAATAGATAACGAAATGCCGAAGTTACCATGAGTTGCCGTGATTTTGGATTTATGATTTTAGAATTTCCCCTTTCCTCGTTCTTGCTTCGGTATTAGTTTGCCGATGTATTTAAATTCTGCATATGCGCACTTCGACAACTTTTGTCTCTTCAGTGCAGATAAAATCAAAACATTTGGAAATCCATAAACCCAATTCAATACCTCTGGAACTGCATATACGAATTAATATACACACGTGTAGGTCGAACGTATGCATTCTGTTAATCTGGGCCTTCGATAATCTTGAAGTTTTATACTCAAACATTGCAAACTTCAAATAATATAACCAGCTGTCTTCTGGGCGCAGATTCATGGAACGGAGCCCAGATTGCACATTCTTTGTCGCAGATTGCATATTCTAGGATGCAAACAGATTAAATATGATCGGTTGCAAATTGCAAGTTATCCGGCGCAGATAAGATTACATATTCTCCGTTTTACATAAGAGTGCAGTTTGCAATTCCTCAAACGAAGACAACTTTACATAAGGGCGATTGCATGTAGGCGTTACGAGTTGATGTCCCAGAGGCATTCTAGCAAAGTTTCGAGTTTTATTGGTGGTTATGAACTTCATGCAAACGTCGTCGACCTGTTCAGTATTGCAACTGTTTCCCTTGACTTCGGCCAACTTTTAAGATGATTAAGTTTCCGGTTAAAAGAAGATATATCTTTGAATAAATCTTAATAGTTGGTATCGATTGAATGTTTAAAATGGTGATCATGTTGTGAAGGAAATTCATTTCTTACAACCCCTAAAGGACTGTTACAGACCAAAAAAATTTCTTTTACAACGTTCATCTGGTTACATTTTGCCAATTGTCCAGAAATCTCTTACATACCACAGCATTATTCCAATCCATTGTTTTGTCTGAAAAATAGTAACAGACCCTTGCAAATCCTTTCCATCAATGCTGACAACCTAAAATATCCTACCTCTAGTAAATTCCCGAAACGCTGATTGGTCAAACGACGTCACATGCTGACCGCATATATTCCATATAGGGTGACCGTAAAAAATGTACAGTCAGTGGCAGCCATTACATGACGTCCCCATGTAAACATCAACACTTTTGTTGCAGTTTTGACAGATTTTATATGTTTAATGAACTATCGACATGATATAAACATTACACAGTGTGTTAGTGACCTAATATTGTATATACACGGTGAGAAAATTTAATATTGGGGCTCGAGCTACGCTCTCGCCCAATATAAAATTCACTGACCGTGTATATATGATATAAGGTAATGAAGAATAACAATAAAAGCGTTGTTCCTTTGTTTGCTTTTACCATGTATTTGTAGAGACTTTGTCTTATGTGCATTTACTCCATATCCTTTCATTCACCATGTGTAATATATAATATATGTTAAAATAAAAATTATTATTCCAGCCAATGATGATCATTTGTTAGAAATGTATGAAGAGACAAAATTAGACAAAAGCAATTAAAAAGTTTCGGTTGATATCTGACAAAGTGGATTACAGACCCTTTGCACATGTCCATAGTAAGTAAGTGATATTTTTGTTTTCCGTAACTTTCTTATTTTCATACTTGCTTTGTGTTAATTAGATTTAACTAAAATAACAGATTATAGTTGAAAGATTATTCAATCAGCAAACCAAATGTTACCTAAATCATAACTTGGCCAAATAGTGATATACATTTGTCAACCATATCACCGAAATAAAGAAATCAAATAAAAAGCATACATTTTACATGTAATGCATGCAGGCACGATACCCATTCAATTTAATTTAAAGGCAACAATTTAAAGTTCAAAAGGCTGAATTTGGATCTGATTTTAATTTTCGCCTTTGATGAGGTATAAAAAAAATAATAATTCATCTTACCATGGACTAAGAGTGTCACATCAATCATATGTTTCGTTTTTGCTTCACATGAACCAGTCGTTTCCATGAGGCATATATTATGTTATAGTTAAAGTATGTTTCAGAGTAATTCTTTGAATTAAAGTGCTTCGTAAGAATAGGGGTGTTGAAGATGCCTGAGCGTGCAGCGTTTAACAAACTTATTCATAAAGTTGAACAAACTTATTCATAAAGGATATAAATAAAGCATCGTTGTTTAATCTTTACTTCTGGTTTTTGTTGGCAAAAATATTGATCATCTCCTAAATGCTTTACACAATAACTAAATTTGAACAATTTTTCATATTGGCATTATTGGGTAAGTTTCATATGTAAGAAGGCTTTATATGATAGTCAGTGGAAATTATGTCCTTAGCATTTGTCCGGACAGTACCCGTGTGTATTGTCTTCATTTGATGTACTTCATTGTAAGGCTACTAGTCTTGATAAGTTGGACTTTTTTCTAGTTAGATTTTTACTGTGAGTCTTTTTGTATGTATATTTTTTAGCCATTCACCACACATCATGAGGGGGAGGGTTTGAGTTTAACCCACCGCAATTTTTGCGCCTGTCCCAAGTCAGGAATATGTTGGTCATTGGCTTGTCCTTGTCTTCTTAAACAATTCTAGTTTCTTGATATTTAGGTTATTGGATGTGGTTTGTTTCGATTGATTTATTCACTTTTTACCCTTTTTGGTGCCATTTAGGGCTTGCTGTATGATGTGAGGCTCGTTAGTTGCCCGGAAGTTGAATTTTTATTTAAAAAAAAGATGACGTTTCGAGCAAAATATTTGGATGTCATAATACTGAAACGTCATTTTTTGGCGGGAAACGTTTTCAAACTGTAATTTTATCATGCTTGACGAAACTTACAGACCCTATACCAAAGCAAAAAAGAGAGAAGAGAGAAATTCAAAGCTCATGTATCAAAATGCAGTTGTAAAACAAATTGAAAAAATATGAAAAAAGCAAAACAAATAAAAACAAAATATGAACAGAGAAGCCACAAAAGTTTTTTTTTTCCACACATGGTTCTATGTCAAACTAATTTCGACAAGACTGGAATGTTGGACTGGATACAAATGAGAAAACTTTGAATAGGATCTACTACAAACATCATTTTAGTACAGTTTGTTCCTCATAAACCAGTGTAACAGGTTAAACACACCATTACTTTGGAAATGCATGCACGAGGTCATGACCAGGGCGGTATATCGACAACTTTTCCGGTAGTTTTGCACCGGCTTTTGTCTTTTTGCCTTTTGGATTTTGGCTCTGACAATTCTGTTCGATAACTTTGTTATTTGCCACATTCCCAACTTGCTTCTGTCCAGATATTCGACAAAATGAACAAGTACAGTAATCTACAACAGTAGTTTATGCATAGAACCCATTTACACTCAAATGCGTCTGTCCACCAACGAATACAGTTTTTTTTTTGCAAACACCAAAGATTAGATACGGAGAAAAAATCTCCTACAATGCGCCAAAACAAAACACAATCGTACGTACTCGGTCATTTCCGCTACACTAAATATTTATCCAGTAAATGGCCGAGTAGTTACGATTGAACAAAACAAAGACTGGACAGGAAATGTTACAGATTGAGGTCAGAAAAAAGAAAAAAAACATAAAATATCTATAAAAATAAAAAGTTGATCATAAACTCGTGAAACGCTTTGACTGAATTGAGATACCATTTAGAAATCATTAAATCAAGCAGCTACACAATACAAAAATACAAACTTTCATATGGAGCTAGAATTGATTAAGAATTAGTCTACGTACTTGAATACCTTTGAAAACATCAAATTCATAGTTATGCCAAGCTATACTACGACTAGAAAAGGTGATCTGCTGACCACAAAAGAAATTGTCCATAGGCAATTCTAGTAGTTGCAGGAACCTGCATAACTATTTTGCTTGACAATTAGCTTTTTCATGATTCAAGGAAAATCTCTGTGAAAATCAAACTTGACCTACGTTTTATATAAGTTTTATCGTAACATTGTTCCAAAATTTAAAAACTTTTCATAAATAAAACTCAACTTACCATCTTGAAACATTAAAATTTACAGATTTTACATATTCAAGAGAATTAACTCTGAACCCATAGTCTGATTATGGTGAAAATCAAAGTCAATCTGTATTTTATGGGAAATAAGATAATCCCAAAATATTAAAACTTTCCCTCACAGCAAACTAAAGTTATCATCTTAAAACCATAACTTTTACAGAATTGTGTATTTAAGGGCAATAGCTCCAGAATGAAAATACTATCACAGTCAAAATCGAACTTGACCCGTATTTTATAATAAGTAACATTGTCTCAAAATATTTTTAAAAATCCATCAAAGTTAACTAAAGTTATCATCAGAAAACCATAAATTGACAGAATTTGCCTAAATCAAGGACAATAACTCTGGAATGCAAAATCCGATCACGGTCAAAATCGAACTTGACCTGTATTTTATAATTGCAGATATTGTACCAAAATATTAAGACTTTCTCTTGACATAAACTGAAGCTATCATCCGGAAACCATAAAATTTACAGATTTTGCCTGAAGCAAGGTCAATTACTCTGAACGCAAAATCCGATAAGTACATGTTATCGGGCTCTTGATACCTATTTATCGTAAAATATCATCACGTGAGCCAGAATATGCAGCACAGGGGCGAGTGAGCGTAGCGAACGAGCCCCAAGCTTCATATTCCACGGTATATATATCCATATCGGAACAGGCTTTACGCGCATTTTGACGTTGCACGGAACCTTTACGGTCGGGTACCGGATCCTTTACGAAAACTAGTGCATTGTTTTGGACACGCAAGGTAATTATCAAGTTCAGAAATACTTATCAAAAATAAATATACATGTCGACTGAGATCACGGAACTCAACAGATATAAAGGCATGTTACAGAATGGTCATTTTATTTCTTTTCTCGTTCGCATTTCATAATTATGAATTTAAGGGCGAGCAATTGGCCCAAAATCTCAGATGTCTGAAGTGGTAGGTTGATAATATTTGGTATACGTGGCCACTAGACCGTGAAATTGAGGTCAAGGACAAAAGTCACCTGCCAGACTGACATGTACTACCCAAGACCAAACTACATACCAAATATTATCAACCTACCACTTCTAGTTATTGAGAAATGGACTTAAGCAGAAAAACTTAACGTGGCCACTAGACCGTGAAATTGAGGTCAAGGTCACATATCGTTATGTCCGTCAGGTAGCACTTGATTAGTACTACCACTGGACCAAATATGATGTTCCTACATCAAAGGGTTTTCAAAATATCCTGCATTTAGTAAAAGTTAACGCCGTCGCCGTCGCCGTCGTCATACTTTGCACGCATATGTCTCGCTTTCGCGACTTTCGTCGCGGGCGAGACAATTATTGCAGTTGAATTTAACATGTGTTATGGTCTCATGTTCATTTACTCCATATCCTTTCGTAAAATAAACCTTTAAATGCAGGAAGGGCTGAAAAAGTACGAGACAGACTGTCCCGCAAAAAAAAAAAATAAAAAAAAATCTTGCATCCTAAAGAAAACACTGTTATTAAAAAAATGAAAGGAGAGAAGATAAATGTACGGAAACAAAATTGCTACGCGTAGCCATATGTCCGTCCCCCGCCGCACAAGAAACTTAAAACCCAAATCAGACTACCACTCAGGGATTGTGTTTCCCTGATTTAGTCGAATGTTATACGGATTTTCCTTACTGGTCTCTTCCTTTGATCGTTTCGGACTTTTATTGTCACTTTCACTGAAAAACAATTTGGGCAGGGGTTCCCCTTGTAATTTAGTTAATACATATTGCTGAAATCGTTAAAAAAATGAAGCAGAATACTTTTGTCTAAAATTTCAGATTTCTTCTTTGGTTCTCATGGTAACCTAAAGCTCCACTATTTATTACAACCAATTGCATACCACCATTAAAAAAAATGGGCAAGGGATCCCCTTAAAATTTAAGTAATACATATTGCTGAAATCAAATATTCAAATCCCCCTTATATAAAAATATTGGAACAGGCTTACAATCAAGTTAATATAGTAAAAAATGTCTATCAAAATACTTTTTTCTTAAATTTCAGTTTTCTGGTTTGGTTTCCGTGGCAAACCGAAAGCTCCACTACCCATTACAACCCATTTCAGACCACCATTCCAGAAATATTTGGGCAGGGTTTCCCCTTATACTTTATGTAATACATATTGCTGAAATCAAAACATGTCTGAAAAGAAAACAGTCATCACTGAAAGGTATATATTGATGCTCAACAGAAGCTTCGAAAATAATAAGTATTTGAGAGTCAGTTTAGGGAAATTTACCAAAATAAGAATGTTTAATTGTAAAATTCTTTTAACTTTATCATTCTGTGAAGCTTTGACAACTTTGCTAAAGAAATAGTGAATAAGTTGATTACCTTCCTTGGTTTTATTATATCCCTTTTTAAAATCATGCCTTCTCATTACATCTACTTTTTTAGTTAAAGACATCCCAAAAAAAGTATTTAAGCTAATTTGTCGTATAGTACATGTTTTAATAAGAAAACAAACATTTCTATTTGAACAATAAAGCTTGTTGCTTTTTTGTAATTAAAAAATACTGATATATCCCGGCCAACCCTGCATTTGGGAAATCTACATTCAAAATATATGAAAGAGCTTATAGCGACAAAAAGGCAAAAAGAGATAAAAGGAGCACAAAATTACAAGACGAGAGTTTTGCTAACATGAAGTACTACCAATTTTTCATTTTTTTTTATTTTAGAGGGCTGGTTATGATTAGTGCTAGTGCTGGTATGTCATTCTATTAAAGACTGAGGATGACAGATATTGGTGTATCTAGAACAAAATGGTGCTTTTTAATTTACCTATCAGTAGTTACTTTATCTTCAATGGAGCAGCTGCAATTTCACTTGGTTGCCTACTTTTCAAATGATTACATTCAAATATTACTTTCAAAATTCTATTTGATGATTATTTTACGAAAAGATATGGAGTAAATGAACATGAGACCATAACACATATGTTAACTCCAACTGCAATAATTCTAATGAGCTGTATGGCCATTTCGGAAATTAATTCCTCATCAACAGCACTAGAACCCAAACAAAGGAAATCACTAATTTCAAAAAATGATAAAAATGCATAAACCAAACCAAATCCAATATCAAATAATTTATGACCCTTTTTGTGCGTCTTCTTTATATTTGATTTCAGATTCGTTGTTTTATTTACAAAACAGAACTGTCAAAGTAGCAACTCTTCTCTCAAGTTTTAATACAATTTTCTAAAATTTATATGTATACACGTGTAATGTTTGTAGTTGATGTTCGATGCCCTTTTGACATCAATGTCGTTGATTTTGGCCCATCCCCATCTCTGTCTTTTGTTATATTTTTACGTTTTGACATAATATGTGTATATATTTATACTTTCACCTTTTATCACAGTTCAAAAGAATTATTTTTTTCGTTTCTTTACTCTATAGGCCTTTTCAAAAAATCATTTGGTCTACTCTTCGGTTTCGGCATTTAAATACAAAGAGACAGTTCCGGTTATCAACCCAACACGGCAAGTGTTGTTCATGCTGAACATGCATAACACTGTTCATATTATATTACTTGGTCGTTGTTTACTGTGACACTACACTTATTTCGTAAGAATTAAAATATATTCGCTTTCATAATAATTTTACCTTTATTAAGAAAGCTTGCTAATAATTCTAAGAAATAACTGGTCTTTGAGAGTATCAGGAAATTAACCAAAATTAGAATATTTTTTTTTTTAAATCTAATCATTGAAAAAAAATTTTTTGACTAGAGTTAATCCAAAAAGCGTGGTTGCATTGTCTTTGGGAGTTTCAGGAAATTAACTGAAATTGGAACCATTTTTTTCATTCTTAGATTTCAGAATTATGTCTGGTATGAAAAAATGGCTACAATATTTGTGATTGCATGCAAGAATTCAGAAAAATTGTTAGTCGTGGACATTTTCAGGAAATTAACCAAAGTAGAAATCAGAATAATTCTAAAAGATTATTGCTCATCAAAGACTATATAAATTCAAAATGAAATTTCGTTTAACCCTTGTTGATGTATGGACCAAAAGTGAAAATTCATTGATGCAGAAAATATAGGTACAAAATAAAAGTGACATAATCCTGGTATGGATGTTAGTTACTACTAAGATGCAACCACGTACCATTCTTTAATTTTCTATGGCAAGTAGGTGCTGAGATAATTATGGTGCAAACAAAAAAAAATGATCGAAAAGTACAACTAATGGCAAACTAATGGCAAAATACGGAAAATTTGATTTTTTAAAAATAAACTTAGGATTCAATAATGAAAGTGTACTGTATATATTAAGTACAATTTCAGAAAGTTATTGAAATCAAGAAAAAGCTTAACATACATGTATGGGTTAACCAAATGCTGACGACGCCGACGACGGAATTAATGGTCGCTATGCTTAGCGACATTCGATGGACAAAAATCACAACCAATATCTTCATAACAAATATACACAATCAATTATTACATTTTATATTTAACAGGAGCAGTTTTACATAACCGTCTTGATTTCATATAGCGATAGTATAAACAAAATGATAAAACTACAAAAAATGTTACAAGGAATGAATAACGCCATTTTCTATTTGTCGTCACACTGGTCCATTTTCTGCTATCTTCTGTAATCCACGGACCCCAGTAACCATTATGTAATTTAGGGTCAGCATTGAAATCATTATCAGGATAAAAGCATGGGACGGAAGTCATAGAAAAATCTGCTAACATTTCTAAAAGTTCTCGTATAACTTCAGGTTCAGTTTCTGATAAATCGTACTTTTCTGAAGGGTCGTTTGTTATATTGAAAAGCCATATGTTTTTGTGTGCAGGACGTTCGTAAAGAATAGATTTCACCCCTTTCTCGACAGAAGATGGTGATGATATCCAAGATCCATTTCCTATATAAAAAGAAGAATTGTGAATTAAAAATATACACATTGAATTAAGTTTTGGTTCTGTAGTTGTTCCGAAATTTTCTTTTCCGAAAACCCGAAAACCGATTTTGTCTGGAAACTTATATATCTTAATTTATCAAAATTGTTTTCGAAACTAAGTAGTTTCTCCCTCTTTCATAGCTCTGTCCTAAGCTGATTTTAGCTTTTCTATTTCGATCTTATTGGTAATTTGTTCTCTATAAGCCTTAACACATATTTCGGTATATGGATTTCCAAAAAATTTTGATTTGATCTGCACTGAAGAGACATAAGTTTTTGAAATGCACATATGCAGAATCCAAATTAATAGCAACTTCGGTATTTTGTATTCTTATATCTTCTCCTTGTACCTTTTTTGTACCTTACAGGCATATCTAAATGTATTTAAATTATATCAATTTATTTGGTGTACCTTCATAGTTTTATTGATTGTGTATGTATCTCTTGATGTAGACATGTTTGTAAGCCATTGCATTATCTTGTTGAAACTATTTCATTATAACTCTAGAATGGAAACTATTGTCATAAGATAAAGTTCGCCGATGTATCGATTTTGAACTTATATCATGATATTTCTCAAGATAAAATGCTGCCAATAACGACAGCTGCAGTGAAGGTAAAACGGCTTTGGTTTGGTTATATCAGCACTATTTTCACTACAAAAGCATTTTTAGTGTAGGTTTTAGTATGTGTTAGTAAAATGAACAATAATATTATAGGTCTGTATCATGTAAACTTTTGATCAGTCACCCCAGTAACTGAATCATGGGTTTTAATACAGTCCAACTTGTTTGAAGTCACCCTTGAGACCAAAACATAGGTAATCAACGATTACAGAGTTCGCCTCGTTATGGCACTTTGTCACAGTAACAAAATCTTGACTGGATGTTGACATCCCATTTGCATGCCTAAGCAAGGTTACATGATCCTACCATGTATAGTGACTGAGATCTGAACTTGCTTGAAAATTTGGACATAAATCACTCATGCGTGAAAACATAAGTCAAAGTGACCTACTTTTGCCTGGATGCTGATGTACCATCAGGGATGCATGCCTATGCAAGGTTACATGATCCTACCATGTATAGTGACTGAGATCTGAACTCGGACGTAAACTTGAATGTAAGTCGTTCAAGCGGAAAATATAGGTCAGAGAGACCCAATTTTCTTGGAGGCTGTGAGATAGCCCAAGATGCACCTGCATACATGATGATCCTACCATGCATAGTTGCAGAGATATATGCCCAAATGCGGATGCGGACGTAGACGTAGACATAGACGTAGACGTAGACGCGGACGCGGACGCCCGGGGTACTCCAATAGTCCCCCTCAACTTCGTTGAGACGAACTAAAAGTCTGACCTTATACGAGAGGTGACCTTTTAATTGAGGTTCAAAATCAAAAGGTATAACTACAACTGGGCAAAACAAAGTGACCTAAGAAGACATGTTTTGCTGAAACGATGTGACCTTTAAAACAGGTTTGACCTTATTTGTTTAGCCTTTCCTAAAATTAGCAAATTCGTTTTAAGGTGTCACTTTTGTGTCAAAGTCAAAGAATAGTCTTTTTTCAATTCACCTATTATTTCATGATTTATTTGTACTAGCCGACCGCCTGTCTGTTCTCCCCAATTGTGAGAACACACGATCACAAAATATCATATGTAATCATAAATTTTTGCAGTAATGCTTAGCACACTGAGCGCTTGTATTTACTTTCTCTCAGGGATGCTTTTCTGAAGTTCAAGTCGCTGTTTTTTTTAGTTGTAGATTACTCATTTATGTCTAAATTGTGTTCATCTTTGTTTTAAGTATAACTGTTGATAATCCAGTATATGGCGTTCAATTGTGCCTATAAAATGTATGTCATTTTCCATTTTTAAAAATTTTTAGATCATGTAAAAGATGTTTGTCGTTTTTTTTTTTTTTTTGTAAGTTATATGAAACTTAAGAGTGAAAATAGAATATGTTTACCTGGGTCTCCGGTGATTAATTTCCAATCCCCATGTCTCAGAGCTGCTCTGTGTCGAGCGTCAAATCTGTACCCTACTTTATGCTTTCCCACAATAGGCATTAAAGGGTCAATATTATGAAGAATTGTCTTCCGTGCACTTTTATGTCCTGTACTAAAACGCAGAAATACTTATAGTAATACAAAACGTATAAGTAGATAGTTAAGTATTATATACTAATTGTTGCAAAGCGTTTTATTTCTACTTATATAAACATGTAATTTGTAAGAGGCAAAGGTATTGAGCATAAATAATCAAGAAAAACAAAATATTGGCGAAGGTTTCAGTTTCGATCTCAGAGTGAATAGAAAAGTAGTTTCATAAAAATCATACCATGTATGCAACGAGAAAACATTTTGCACGTACAATATATGTTGACTAGTCATGACTACTTGAATAGAGTTATAGGCCGCAATTCTGACAGTAACGAGCATAAATTGGGAAAAACAGGCAGAAAGTGTCAGTTCTTTCCCATTATAGCTCTTCTAGTAGATTTAGTATTTAATTGATGATTCAAAGATAGTTTGTAGACAATACAACTATGTAAAACCGAGGGTGTTGACAAAATTACTGGACAGAATTGTAAAGAGCCAAAGTCCAAAAGGCAAAAAGATCGAGCAAGTGGACGATCCCGCATCCATGAGTCCAAAAACATGGATGTATCATTGCTCGACATCTAGCAATGAATTCCGCTCAAACCGGTGCTAGGGGCCGTCTTGAACTTACTATAAGGTATGAGTAAAGCTCATTGTTGAAGACGTCATGGTGACTTCAATATGAAGAACAACGATAAAAGCGTCGTTCCATTGCTTAATTTTACCATGTATTTGTAGGGACTTTGTCTCATTTGCATTTACTTCATATCCCTTCATTGTTAATTCACCAGAAAATTGTAGAGCGCAATGGTCTTAAGTTGGCACAAGCATCTCTAAAGAAATGGTGGGTTAAACAAGTTTCATGGCGCGCCAAACCTCCTCTTCCATTGTGGTAGTGTCCGGTAAATTAACTATACTTTAACATAAGGGAAACGGGGAATGTGTCAAAGAGACAATGACCCAAAGGGGAGTAATAACAACTCAAAGCCATTATCAGATCTTCAATGAACGGTGAGAAAACCCCACACCCAACGGCAGGTCGGAGTCGACCCCTGAATAAAGAGTAATCAAGTTCAGCGAAATAAACATCATCCTAGACTCCTATAGACATAAAGTAAAATAACTAGAAAACAGACAAGACACACAAAGGCTTAATAAATTTCCTGGCTTAGGACAGGCGCAAACCTGCTGCGGCGGGGTTAAACTAGTCTTATTGGGCCCAAACCTTCATGGATAAATGAGTATTGGTACACGTACAAAAGAAAACTGAACAAACAATAAAAAGAACAGAAGAGAGCAGTTGTTTTCTACAAAAGCGATTTCTAGTTTTAGATACAAATTTATAATAAAATTTCACCTCTCCTGAATGAAACATCGAAAAATTTCCTTAAAGAGGTTTATAGTAGGGGATCTGTCAATTTAGGCACGGACCATTTGATTTTCAGGGGGGGGGCTGGTATCTTTTTAGAAAAAAAAATTTCTGGCCCTGATTTTTGCCTAAAAAAATTTCTGACCAGCATCTGGGCTGAAAAAAATAATTTGGCCCTGATCCTGCCCATAAGAAAAAAGCCTGGCTCAACAAAATTTCCTAGCATAGTGTATATGGGGAAAAAATTTCCCGGCTCGGGTAAAAATACCAGCCCCCTCCCCCCCCTCCCCCTTGAAAATCAAATTGTCCGTGCCTTATTCAGAGAAAATGTCAATTGTCATTCCACTAAATGAAACTGATTATAAAGAAACAAACTGCCATCCCCTGTTTTTCTCTTTTTAAATGTCTCTGGAATTTGATTGATGTAATTTTCGCATTCTTTTTCTGTAGGCATTCAACTGTAATTGCTTAATCATTACAGTTGTATTATCTTTCCAGCTTGTTATATTAGCAAACTTGCCTAATTGTTTTCCATTGGTCAACTCCATCAATGTGATTTGTCCCGTTTAATGTACCTTTTGCTAAATTTATCAAAGTTGGAAACCAGTCAGACACATGTATTAATTCCTTTGATATTACGTTCTTGTTTTTAATCATTTTACCATGAACAAATCCAACTCCTCTTATACCACCTTCCCATAAAGACCCTTTCCATCCTCGTAGTGGCCAGTTGTTACCACCCTCTAATATTTGTCCACCATTGTCTTAAAAGGAAAACAGCAAAGTTGGTTATTAAGTCAAAATGAAAAATTCGCATGTTGTAAGGACGCTTGTTTTAGTTGTCGTAAAGGATGAAATTCTAACTTATTATAAAGGACATTTGTAACAAACAAAGCATGCATTTGATTTTCTCCCTTCATATATAGCTCTTTTGTGCATATCTAACGCTATAAGAAGTAAAATTGAGAAACTACTTGGCGACTACAAAAGTAAAAAAAATAGAAAAGAGAAAACCTCTTCGTTATATACACATCTAAAAACATCAAAAATGTATACTAACGTTATTTTGAGTAATTTTTTCATGAAATCATTTTGGGCTAAGGTTTTCAATATTGTACAAAAAATAAACAGAATTATGAGGAAACAAAACAAAAAAACGTTTTTTTTTTTGTTTTTTGTTTTGGTACATCAGCTAAATCCTCATGTACATACAGTTCACATTACATCAAACCAGGGCTACTTAAAGTGCAAAATACTGATAATTCTAGTTCTGCAAAATACTGATAATTCTAGTTCTGCAAAAGACTGATTGCCTAAATCTAACTTTTTCTTAAAATTTTAAGATTCAAATCATGTCCATCAGAGTTAGCTTGGAGTTAAAAATACGATTTTTGCCATACACTTGGACTTCAGTATCAGTGATAATACACCTTGATGATCCTATTACTCATTCCTAATGGATATCATGATTTTCAAATAACTTTATACGTGCAAATGTGACGTTATCTATGTCACAAGCCAATCAAAATATGTCGTTCTACGCATCTACCTACTCCTCATTTGTTTTTGAAATGATGAATTCTATCGGTGATGTCACAGAATTTTCATCATTTTGAAAACTGATTTCACAAGTGATAGGTGTCAAACTCGTGCTCTCTCTTCTATGGATCATATTTACTGTCTAGTATTTTGTGTACATGTGTGTGATTATTAATGCTTATATGTCTATGTGTTCTGTTAACTTCAGTCTTCTTCCACTAAATTTAGTCCCGAGGCTAACTTTCTCCTTCAGCGTAACCAGGCTTTCAATAATGTTCGGAATTTTCAAGTATTCACATTATCGCATCACAAAATTGCAAATAAAAATTGTCATATTATCTTAGCAAAGTTATAATACCAGTAGAAAAGACTAAAAGTGTATCATCCCACAAGCCATTTGTTTTAAACGACTGAACAACCTTTCCGATTGCTTCATCCATAGCTGCTGTCATACCTAAAACAAAATGTTATTGAAATGAATACTAGGGTCTGCAAATCTCATTCAATTTGAAATACTTCCAGATATATGTATTATAACTTCAAGTTGCATTTTGACGTTTTAAACAAAAATTGGATAATACTCAGACGTCATTTTTTGGCTTGAAACGTTTTCAAATTCAATATAACGTGAACTTTCGCTGTCATTTGACAAGACTTAAGACACTATTATGTTACATTCCATAAAACAACCTATATTTCCAAAAGAAAGTGCAAAATATATGCAGTTGCAAACACAAATGTCTCCTGAAAACTAGATATATCAGAATTCAAATTCTAAATATTTTGAGATCTACATATCTTATTCAACCCTATTGAAAACTTTCATCCATCTAGAAGACTTTTAATTTTCCCGCCTTTTCAGTTTTCAAAGCAAAAGTCATTATTTTGAATATTTGATTCTACAAATGTTTGGTTTATGTTTGATGTGATCAACGAAAAGGGCCATATGCAAAACTTAATTCACAGTATTTTCGGTATTTTGGTATTTTTAGACCGAAAAGTTATAAGTTCTGCAATCTCCAACATTTCTGCAAGTTCCATAAACTTTTGAGACATTTATGGTAAGGGACCGACCATTTAACCTGAAGAGGGGCTGTGGTTCTTTTTCGAAAAAAATATTCTGAAGCTGATTATATGTGAAAAAAATATTTTGGCTGCAAAAATGATGAAAAAAAATATTTTGAAGGGGCTTTCTGCCCCAAAAATGCTTATTTTCAAAAAAAAATATTTTGTTTAAACCGGTTTAAAAAAAATTTTTTTTCGTAACCATACCCCCTTTGAAGTCAAATGGTCGGTCCCTAATCCGCCTTTTTCGGTTTTCATGGCAAAGGCCATGACTGCACGACTAATCATTGCATTGCACTTTGTATCGGTAATTATCAGAGACTGTGAACAAGGACAAATTTGTAGGGAAAGAAAAAGAACAAAGAAATAGGGGGGATTACGAGGCAGGAGAAGAAGAAACGGTGTAAAGGCTCGAATAACTCAATACCGAAGTTACTGTGAATTTATATTCTGCATATGCGCATTTCGACAACTTATGTCTCTTCAGTGCAGATAAAATCTAAACGTTTGGAAGACTATAAACTCAAAAGATGCTAAAAACTGAGAGAGAACAAAAAACCAATAAGATCTAAAAATAAAGCCAAAATCAGCTAAGGACAGAAGGAGGGAGACACTCCTCAGTTTTCAACAAATTTACATGAATTTAGATATCGTAAGGTTCCAAATAAAATCGGCTTTCGGGTCAGCACCGAAGTACTGACTACTGGGTTGGTGAATACCCTCGGGGACTAACAGTCCACCAGCAGAGGCATCGGCCCAGTGGTAACAAATAACTCAATACCGAAGTTACTGTGAATTTATATTCTGCATATGCGCATTTAGATTTAAATGCTTGTAACACTGTGAGAGTGTTGGTATCTATGCTGCCAGGAGGAGTATCCACTCAATGTTACTAATTCTCTTTTTATATCAGAAAGCTCAATCCTTAATTTATGGTATTACTTCCAAAATTATGTGAATTATTAAAGATACGTAGACTAAATGTAAGCATAAACCTCACAAAGACAAAAAAATATATATGAAAAAATGTGAAAAAAAGAACTAAAAAAACTAAAGCATTAGCATTGAAAACCCTACAAAAATTGGGGGTATCATCAAGTGCTCTTGAATGGTAAGCATAATTTGCTTTATGTGTGGCACCTGTCCCGTTACCAACTAAAAGCCCAGTTTGTAATAGTCAGTGTCCATAAGTTCGGACAATGAACTCTGGATCTACTCAAAAATGTCTATTAGGGAGCAACCATTTGATTTTTATCGGGGGGGGGGGGGGGGGNCAGGACGGTCACCTATAGCAAAAAAAATCCAGGATGACTATGCGGGTTAATCCGGGACAGGCTTGGAACAAAAATAAAAAGCCAGGATAGAAGTTACACACAAAAAGAAATCCAGGATGAAAAATTTGACCATATCCCCCCCCCCAATAGAAATCAAATGGTTGCTCCTTTATCAACATTAAAGAACTGTCAAAATACAGTGACAATCGTTAAACATATGTAGTGACAATTGCAACAGTGACTGAACACAACTATGTACAAATGTATAAGTTTTAGAAACAGTAATTTTGCTCTGTTTACAAATTCGTTGTTCGGACCACAGACACTACAATAGCGAATCGGTTGTGAAAAAGTAGACGCCAATAATATACAAGGATTTGGCATTCTTTGTTGTTTGGTCAAAGCAGCATTCTTGTACTAGTCATGAAAGTAGGAAATAAGGAAATTTCTTTTTTTTTTGAACAATTAATTCAATATCGCGGAATCAAATGTTTCAAATGTCCCCTCTACATCTTTGCTTGTTATTATGAACATGACTTTTGTTAACGGTAGAAATGATACGAGACTTTCGAGGTAGGAACTCTCGTGTAATCGAAGGCCGAAACGATCGCCTCAAATACCAGTGAGGAGGAGCGATTGAATTCTGGATCTATTGAAATAAATATATTATATATTAAAAATAAACTACTAGCATTTATGAAATTGAAGTGTATACTTTTAATAATTTCTACACGAAAAGTCTTTAACTAAAGTTTTAATTGACGAAAAACAATTTACCTGAAGCGCTACAATAGATTAAATATAAATCGCCAATAGCTCAACGGTGTTCATTAATTAGCGATTCCTCTCGTATAAAAAAGTGTTTTTTCGGGTAAAAACGTGACTAAAAAGTCCCGTATTGAAAGTGTTTTTTATATAGATCTGTGAAAATTCTTTGCTTACCATGGAGAAATGTTCTTTTTGTCAAACAGAGGAACGTTAGTAAACCCATAATTTGATTTAGACCAACGTATGGTTACTCGCTCTGAGGCACAAGCAAAAATAAATGTTGGCGAATCACCGAAAAGCAAAATTCCTATAAAGAGCTAACAACAATTTTATCTTCAAGTTGCTTTTTTACGCAAAAATCTAAATAGAGTAATTGTTTATCGAACGTTTTACTATTAGGCCCTATTAAGTTAATTTGTTAATTTGTTCTCATCCACCTGTAACAAAAAATATATTTTTTACTGATTTTCACAAAAATTGTTAGGAATTTAAAGAAAATTTCTGAATAATTGAAAATTAAAAAAAATGGAGCCTAGAAAAAATGGGGCGGTGGGGATGAGAATCTATTAATTAACTTGATGTGGCCTTATTACAGATCAAATTCGACTGTCTTTATTTACCTGCATACCATCTTCTTTTCTCATCTTTTATATGTTTATATGGTTCCAAATATTTATCCGGTACTTGCAATGGCGAGTGTACTGCTTGAAACGACAGATATATAAACAATGGCTGCAATTAAACGCAATTATATAGTACACATCGCACCAACGCACCAAAAACGCGATACTGTTGGTTGAAAAAAAAATGTAATGTTCAGAAATAGAATCACTCTTTTTCATATTTTCAATTCAACGAAGTTTTTTAATGAATATTTGGTTCATTTGAATTGTTACTAAAGATGAATTTTCATCCTTGTTTTGTTGGTATCAAAGACTTTTTTTGGTAACTCAGAAATGCTATCTCTATCACGCCTGGGAAACTAGATGGTCTCAACCAAAAAAACCGATGCCCGAAGTCTGTGATTTCCACTTAATAAGTTTAATTCGAGAAATCAAAGAATGTCACTCCATACATATATATTAAATGAGTTAAAATAAAGCAAAAACCCTTTTCTTTTTTCCAATAACAATGGTAAATTACTTTTATTAATTTTGCACGGATTTTCAGGGGTTGACACTAAATTTAATTTTTAGTAGACAAAAGGACTACAAGATTCCTGAATTAACTAGTCCCACGACGATTTTACCGACCCAAAATAAATATACCTTTAAAAAATTTTCAAGATTTTACTAGACCAAAGGACTACCAAGTTACAAATTCTACTAGTCCTTCCTCAAATTAACTAGCCTGGGGATACAGGACTACTGTTAGAGTCGAACCCTGATTTTAGAATCGCCCCGAAGCGGCTGGCTACAATAAACATGATTTCTGTCTTAAAAAGTGGACTTGTATACGGTTTAAATATATTTTAGATCTTTGGCCAGTTTTAGATGGAGTGACATTCCCCGATTTTTGAAAACAGGTTTGTGTCACCGTATTAATTTACTTCCTGATAGTCAAATTCGGTTGAGACCATCGAAGCGTGATATATGAGACAACAACGCCTAATTACAATTCAACTTCCCTTTTCAATGAAGTGTTTTTTCCGAATAAAAAAAGAATGATGAAAATCAAAAACTTTTTAGCCGAAACGGGACCCGTGTGGGGCTAGCGTTCATGATATAAGGCATTCTGAATTATTCTTCTGGAAAAGTGACAACAATAAAAGCGTTGTTGCTTTGCTTGTTTTTTACCATGTATTTGCAGAGACTTTGTCTCATGTGCATTAACTCCATATCCTTTCATTCACCATACATACTAGTTTTATTCTAGGCATAATGTTGTTTTTATATTTTTGATGAATCAAGTTTCACTAACAGTATTTGCTTTCATTTTTAAAATAATGGCTATTTTAATGGCTAGTTCTTTTGGGAATTACCTGTGATTTGTCATGCTTTTGAACAATTTCCATTACTTTCTTACTGTACAGAGTAGTTGAGTATTGACCTCGATAAACATGGTTGACCTGCTGTTTGCCGTCGTACAGATCTAAGCCGTTCACTCCCATTGCAGAATCATTATACATATAGTGGTCAGCTTTGCCATTCAGTATACCTGTATATATTTTTATAAGTCAATAAGGAAGACAGGAAAAATATTAGACATGTTAATAATTATCATCGTAATATTAACAAATGCATATTTATCAATTTGCAGAAACCTCGCCATGGTTGCACTTGAGTGCACTAGTCATTAACATTTGTTGATTTTTACACATGAGCATGTATACATTGTCATGTTGAATTGTATTCTGTTTTACTTTGCTTGTTTGTATGTTTTTGTATCATGCCCCTCGTGGGCCCATTTTAATGGACAATAAAACATTCTTCTTCTTCTTCTTCAGAACAAGCTTTCAAACGTGTCAATAAAATTCGCATGTATAGAAAAAAATGAAACGATATGGAGTGAATGTACATGTGACAAAAATGCACACGATACATGGAAAACTCCAGTTTGGCAAGGACAAGGCTTTTATTCCTGCTCTTATTATGCATTTCGCCCTAAAACATGGTTGAAATTTATATAACTTTTTTCGGATATGTAATCCAATGTGGAAATCTGTGATTTATTATAATTGCAAATGTTGTCGAAAAGTGTCTGTCTTTTCTTATGAAGCAGGTGTTTTTCAATTCAAATACCACAGTGTGACTTTCAATTGTGTTATATTCAAATTGACATTTTAACTCTGTAACCGTTGGTCTTGTTATCCTAAATCCAATTTTCTGAAATTGAGAGTAATTGGTAAATTAACCACTTGGCTCAAAATTGTGGACTAGATAATAAGTTCTGCTTTATCAAAAGGTCAGGTTTATATTTGATTTTCATGAAGATCGATGGAAATTGCTATTAACTAGTGCAATTATATGTTCTCCGATGATAATTTTGTACATTATTTAACCCTGTAAGCATTGGCTTAAAATCAGTTTGAAATGAAGTTATATCTTTGGAGATGCCAGGGAACTTTAAGGTATATATAAACAATTCTCCGTGTTTGAGATGTATACTCTTTATTTTTCTTAAATATGGTGTACAGGTGCATGAGATATTATCTCACGTGTACACTTTATTCTATACATTGTATTTGTTATCAAAATTTCTGTAAATTCGAAAACCTAGCATTTAGCTCCCTTTATAGTAGTTTCGTCCTTAGCTATATTTGATATTACTGATTATTCGGATTTCGTTTGGTTTTATGCATTTCAAACATTTTTTTTTAATTGTGAATTTCCTATCTTTGGGTTCTAGTGCTGCTGATGAGGAATTAATTTCCGAAATGGCAATACAGCTTGTTAAATTTATTTGCAGTTCAGTGGAGTTAACATATGTGTTATGGTCTCATGTTCATTTACTCCATATCTTTTCCTAAAATATTGCATTGGTGCATTTAAATGATAACTGACTGTTTGAATGCTAATCATTGAGGTTTTCTGTCTATGCAATAAACTATATGTTTTCTGAGCTAGAAATTTTTTACAGGTTATGCATGTTACAGCGATGATTTCAAATCAAACACTGATTTACAGACTCATGAGTACCTAGGTACTATTAGATCACCATGTCGTCTAAATTAGAAAATATCAACGATACTTACCGAAAAATGTGTCAAATCCTCTATTTGTTGGTAGGTATTCTTCCCTAAAGAATCCAAGATGCCATTTTCCAACAGCATGTGTAGAATAGCCAGCTTCTCTCAGCTTATCAGCCAGTGTCAAGTCACTCAGAGGTAGACCATTAGGTTGTAATGGCCAGAACAGGCTGTGTTGTATCCCAGTGTGTATCTAAAAACGTACATACAACATTAAAAAAACAGTAGTTAGATTTCGTGCTTTTACTCGCATTTTAATACAACCACTAACAGATCTATGTATACCATGAACTTATCATCTTATCATCAAATATCGAGTAAATGTTATGTAAAAAAAAATTTCTATCGGTCAGTTTATAATTTTTTCTTCTTCTATAAACCTTGTAAAGTTCAAATAAATATTAGAACTTTAAGTCCAGATAGGAAATAAAATAATATACTATAGAGGAAGACGAGGCTCGTAATGTGATGCTTGCTTCTTGAAACCAAACAGATAGTAACAAATAAAATATGGTACATAATACCGAAGTAACTGTTAATTTTGTGTCTGCCTGTGCGCATTTCGACAAATTATGCCTCTTCAGTGCAGATCAAATAACTGCATTTGGTAATAAAATGGGAGAGATTCAAAAAGTAAGTATCAGAATTTTAGCCAAGTTTATAAACTTGTGATTCACAAGATTATGAGATTTACAAGGAAACAACTTAATTGAGACGGGGTTATTATTACAATAAATGTCGCTTTTCGAAACTGATAAGTTCACAAAATTGCTTTTAAAAAAGAAATTAAAGAACAGAAAAACTGTCGTGGTCGCAGTGCAATATGTTACTGGTTGTGTTTATATGTTTGTGTGAATTTCTTTGTATCAACAATTTCTTTGGCTATAAATAAAACAGGTAAAACACGTGTCTTTCTTACCTGATACCGACCGGTCATCAATTGAGATCGTGTCGGTGAACAAATCGGCTGGACATAGTAATTCTCTAATTTGACTCCATCTGCCGCTAATTTGTCGAGTTCTGGAGTTCTGATTTCAGACCCACGATATCCAATATCATTAAAGCCATAATCGTCTGCCAGAACAAACAGGATGTTTGGTTGTCGTTTGGTGTTGACAGTTCCCGCTAAATCCAGCAACAGAAGTATGCATAATATCCGCTTCATAATGCTGAGAATCCGCTTTCATTTTCGTTTATTCACAACAGCTTGGTGAGGTGAATGTGTAGTAGTTTATACATTTATATATTGATCATATTTTATGTGTACATGTAAATATAGATTACCGTACATGTCATTCGTTCAGCTTTACTAGCCATGCATGTACACTATCTATAGTCATATCGGTGTAACGCTGCACTTATTTTACTTACTGCATTTTTTGGTAAAATATAAATGATGAGTTAATCAATCTGTTTATTGCGGCTTTCAGTGCGCTATAATACAACATAAATTTCGCTAAACAATAAAGATAAATGATATTGAGTTGAGTCCTTGCCATTGTGTTGATATATTCCGTATAACAGAGAAATTTTTAGGACCATGGTAGGGATACAAGAATTAGTGTAAGACAATGAAATACACAAATTGTCCCAAGAAACATTACACAAAAGATCAATCATGACCCCTTTTCATATGTATTTTTTGGACACTGTTCAACACCGTCATACTCATTCAGCCTTTGTTTACAATGCGTTCAATCACTGATAATTTGAAATTAAACCTATGCAATACATTAAAGTTAAACATTCAATTTATCATCTTCGAAATTGAATATTCTGTCTTGGCAATTCCAAAATTCTGTCTTGAAATTCATGTTATTAACTAAAAACAGAAAATTCAATTTATTTTCTATGTCTTATTACCTTAAAAATACAAGGTTTTGACTTTAAAATTGAAGTTTTTAAATATTAGAATTATTACCTGGGAAATTCAATGAAACACACAAATTGTCTTTTGATTTGAAAATTTGAAATTTGAAAATTTAAGCTACTATCTTAATAAAGATCAAGATAAAAAGGCTCTAATGAGCTTCCGTATATGTGTGACTGTTAGTGCTTTAATTACTTAATTAATATGATTGGACTAGTTGGTACAAACACAGAGATTATAAAATTATCAAGTGTGAATGATGATTGTGAAAAGGTTTGACAACACAACAAAGACTAATTATGACCAATCTGTAAGTTGGGTCTTTCTTGCATGCTTGGTAGTCTATCATGTCACGGTAATCCGGAATTGGGTGTAAGTAGGGAGAAAATGGACTGTTCATTATATTTTTAGCTCGAGAGTGATTTGTACTCACTGTAAAATGAATATGGGGAAATTAAAGGAGCATATGTATTACTTTTAATATGAATGATGTGTTGGTAAGCTGAGCTGCAAAGGTAGAATTATATGATTCCGAATGCCAACAGTGATGAAAATCATCTTTTTAAACCTGTTAACATCGGAAAATCCAGCAAGGTCTACGGCTGAATTTGAACCCCTGCTATGTTGTCATCTATGGCAACACCGCCTGCACTATGTCCAGCGCCCTAGACCACTAGACCAACCTAAGCTATATAAAATTATATAGCTTTCGGTAATCTAGTCTTTCCTACTCGTAGGAAATCTAGAGTTGTAACATGGTACATGATGAACATTGGGTGGGTAGGAAATAGATAGGAGAAGGATAAGGTGGCAACAGATAAGATACATAAGGTATATAGATAATAGTGTTGCACGCAGCTCCGAATGATAATTTGTTGGTAAGGTGAGCTCAAAGGTCGAATTATA
>MJUU01014606.1:4167-20963 GCA_002080025.1 Modiolus philippinarum | reverse complement strand
TCCCGCACAACCACGGAATGGGTCCTATTTCTATATCCCGGGACCCTCAAGGTCAGCCCCCGTTTAGGGGGGTCACACCCCGCAAGCCGGAGATACTAGGTCCTATTTCTATATCCTGGGGTTCCCTCGGGGTCCTCTGTTAGGAAGACTCATACTCCAAGCTCAGAGGATGCTGCGGGCCTATTCATAAGCCGGGACCGCGCACGGCGGTATATCTAGTTGAAACAACATGTTTACTACGCTACCCTCTTTAAATACAAATAATTTTGTTTGTTTCTTTTAAGCTTAGTTCATCGTTTGGGATCGTCACTATCTGTTTTCAGTGATAGTCAATAATTTTAAAACCTGTTGTTCGGGATTGCCAAGAGCTGGAAATAAAATGAGGATTCCGCCGTCATGCAGTACTAAATGAAAAGCTAGATTTCATATTCAATAAATCAAATGTTGTACATTACATAAGCGTCGAAATTCTTAAGTTTTATAAAGGCGTTTTTAGATGAAAAGTGTTTTAATGCAGATTTTCAGCAATAAAATTGAAAATTGCAAATTTCTTCCTCAAAATCTCCGATGTTTCAAAAGATCGTGAATTAGTATTTGTCATGAATATTCATAGACATGTTAGCTACAATTAAAGCATCAAGGACAAATATATTATTGAATATTAATATTATTTATTTGTAAGTGAAAGTATCAGCTTCTTCTGTCTTCAAGTTGTTTACAAATCTGCAGGCGTGATAGCCACTGTAGATGGGATTGCCAGTAATAGGGTGTGGGATAGAGGAGATTTATTTCCGTTGAAATTACTGACGGAAAATTACGTTCTATCTCGACAATCAGTAAAAGCGATTTTTTTTATACCTACTGTGAGTCATGACTGGAATTAACGACGACGAGTTTGTCCAGATTTGACATGTTCAACACAGCGGGTGTGTCATAAGAAGCTGATTACTCTACTATAACACCTAATCTCGCCCATGCGGTTTAAAACAAGTCCGTGTTGTTCATCTGTATGTGCATTTGTTTCCATTTTTTTCTTTTCTGTGTTATCTTTGTATCTTTGTAACAATGCTGGTATTGTCCTTAGATTATTCTGTTTCAGATAACTAAATACCATAGTTACGTTGACTGACGGTTTGGTTCTCACTCACTTTGGCATTGACTGTACATCAAATGATAGCCAAGTGAGTGTAGTCGCTGTAGGTTTCATTCCGTGTATGGCACTCGGTAGATGTTCTTGGTACTAGATTTGGCTTCCTATTTCAATATTTTTGGAAATGAGTACTTCTTTTCTTACTTCTTATGGATTATGGCTTTCCATATTGTTTGATTTTAATGCTGCTGATGAGAGGTAACTCCTTGAAACACGTCTACAGCATAACGAAATTTACTGCTTTTTATGCAATTTCGGTATATTTTGTATACTAGACATTCGAGTTTTCATTTTCAATCCACTGATATATTGACTGCAGAAGTTGGAAATATTGTTGCAACTGACAATAAAAGCCACGCTTGTCACATCTTGAATTCCGATGGCACCATCATTTACATTTTCCTTTGTCGTTGGCAATCGATTACAAAGGCCTGTTGTTGATGGGCTGTGTTGCTGAAAAAGAAAAGACAACTTGGGACATGCTGCACGTACTCCGCAAATTTTTGTGGTTTTTAGACTCATGGTGACTCACCAATTGTACATTTTCTATTGATACTTTAGTACTGGTTTGATTCTCTATTCTAATGCAACATTTATATAACAAAGGTTTTGATTGGTCAAAACTGACCATCAATTCCACCATCTACACATCTGGGACAAAGTAGGTTCCCTGTTTAGTCTGGTTCCTAATATTGTAACAAATTCACGATTTAAAAATAGAACATGAAATTGATTTGTTGCATTAGAATCGCAATAACAGTACATTATTTGAATACCCGAGGGCGTCAATCTTGATTTGACGGTCAAAATATCCGTTTACAGGCTCCGCTACGCGTCGCCTATAAACTGCATTCTGACCGTCAAATCTACGATTGACGCCCTCGGGTATTCAAATAATGTACTGTTATTGCTTCAATGTACATGTACCAACCATCTTACAACTCTCCTGGAATTAGAAGTTGCTAGTCTCCTATGATATGAGATGAGCGTCTGTGATTCTCCTTGTCGTTGATATCAATACGCTTTACGCATTGATCCTTTTTTAAAAATTAAAACAGAAATTCTTGGAAATGTTTGTTTTTTTCTCCTCTTCTTAGTTGATTCTTACCACCCCTTAGTTCTCTTAATTTTGATAGATCTTTTGCTTATTTTATTTTCTGGCTTGCGATGAAAGTTGCTAAAAATCGAGACATTGGCATTTCTTTCCGACAACGGCGTAAAATCTCTTAAATCCAAAGTGTATTATACAAACATACATATTTTATCCACAGATACCTTATGTTGTTAGCTTCCAGCATCACATATTTCAGATGACCTTGATAGTTTTTTTTTCCTGGTTAAATTACTACAGGAAAATTGCGACATAGTTTCACATACGAGAACCTTTCTCGGGATTAGTAATTCATACATCCATTATATTAAGTGTATAAATGTATCTTAATGTGTCTGTGACTTATCAATTGGCATCGACCTCATTTTCTTCGTTAATTTGGCGACAGTTTTAAATTCAAGTCAATTTCTCATTCATTGTAGTGTATACGGGCTACCATGTATATTTCATTATTACATTACCAAACAGAGTTGTCAAGAGCCGAAGTCTATTGGACAAAAAGACAAACCACTAGAAATTGTCGACCGCATTGATCTTAGTACAGGCGTTTCAAAAGAAATGGTAGGATAAATCGTTTTTATAGGGAGCAAAACCTCTCCTTCCTTTGCGGTACTGTCGGCAGCAATTGCTATTGAAAGCTCGTAGACGGTTAAAAAATGATCAACCCAGTATTAAGTAAAAAAGAATCTTAAATCAGAGTTCGCATTTCAGGGGTCTCTGTTTTAAACAATCGAATGAGACGGAATTTTTTTTGAATGCTTGATGATTAAGGCGGTAACACAAATAATTTTCTCTAATGAGAAAGTCTGTATAATTTGTGTCAGCTTTCGCGAAACGAATCAACTGTAAAACATACACTCTGTAAGAAGAAGAAGGTGGAATATATAACTGTCCATGTTAGGGAAATTGATAATTTTGAATTAAAAATCGTCCCTTTTGTCGAAAATTTTTAGTACTTAGATGACCATGCTCGTCAAATTCGAGATGCAAGTCCAAAATAATGTAGATCTAGTAGTTTTTGCCGTTTCTTTTATCCCTAGTTCTGGCAGATATATTAATGGGATACATTTAGCAAAAGATGCATTATTGACGGAAAGAACATCATCAATATATCTATTTAAGTAAGATTGAAGGATGTAGTCCCTTTTGTTTTATGATCTTTTACGAGTCCCTGAAGAAATTCAGTCTGTCAGAATATAACAATAAGTTTGCGAGTATAGGAGCACAATAAGTGCCCATTGGTATACTTTTCCTTTTAAATTGGTTCTTGAAAAAATGTGATTTATAACCTAATACCACATCTTGATGTCGAATGAGGGTCTTCAACAAGAGGTGAACAATATTCACCCCTCAGCGAGATCAAGAAAGCCCCTAGCGTGCACTTAAGCGGAACTCTTGACAAAAATGTTGAAATCGTTTTTTTGTAATTAAAAAAAAATTTAAAAAATGTAAATTTCTTTCTGCTGTATACGTATACAACACGTGTTCAACATCATCCAACAGCTAAGAAGATATATGTCAGTCTGACACCTGTCACATAGTCTTCACCTCAATTGCATGACTTCTCATTTTTTTCGTATTTTTACCCATTTTCCAGTCTCTATTTATAGCGTTTGCTTTTGCTAGTGCCGGTACCAAGTCCGGCTGTCCCGAGTTCATATCGTTGTCAACGTTTGTCTTTTGACTTGTTTGTGTTTTTCCTGTGTAGTTCCCTGGCAGATTGTGGCATGTGACTGTAATTTTCAGCCATTGCAGATGTTTCCTGTTATCCCCTTTCTTACATCTAATCATATGAAAGGGTCCATTATGAAAAATGAAAGTCCATAAATTACCATTCAAAGATGTATCGAATAACACAATTCGGAAGTTACTGTAAATTTTGTTTCTGCATATGCACATTTCGACTACTTATGTCCCTTCAATGCAGATAAAATCAAAACAGTCGGAAGTCCTTCAATCGAAATACGTGTAAAAACTGATAGAGAACAAATAACCAATGTCAAAAGTTTTTGAAGTAGACCTCGCTTTACAGATTCCAACATCAAAACATTTGAACGACAAACAGATGTATTCACCCAATTTTAAAGTTTCACATTTGGATATTCCTTTGACCAATATATAACGATTGGTAAAATTTTGCAAATGTATGGTCTTTGCCAAGGCTAAGGCCATAAGGTCAAATATTTTCGTATCAGCGGAAATATATTACTGATGTAAGATATGAAAACCCCTTTAAGTAAGGGCCGACCATTTAACTTCAGGGGGTATGTTTTTTGTTATTTTGGAAAGAAATTTTTTATCGCGCTTAGCATGAATTTTTTTTTAACCTGTATCAACAAATTTTTTTTTCAAAATAAGCATTTTTTTGGAGCAGAGAAAGTCCCCTTCAGAATATTTTTATTCATCATGTTTGGAGCAAAAATATATTTTTCACATAAAGTCAGCTTCAAAATATTTTTAGGGGTAAAACAATACCCCCCCTTTTCAAGTTAAATAGTCGGTCCCTTACCAAACGAACGATATACCCATGTAATGTTAATATTTTACAGATAAACAGATACCATCATTTATTTACTTATAGTTACATTTTTTCATGTGTAACATTTTAAACTATTTTCAAGAAAATTTTCCCGTCGGGTGGAAACCAATTTCCAGACGAACTGTTCCATACGCAAAATAATAGACCATATCCGAGTTCTGGTTTTAAGATTCACCAGCTGTTGTTTGTCCGCCCTACGTCACAAACGTGTCCGCCCCATGTGACCAAGAATGTACTTTTACAACATAGTCTCATGACGTTTTAGGCTTTATGACGTAACGTTTTCTATACTGTGACGTGGTCTGGGAAATCCTGGTACTAGAACTCGGATATGGCCTATGTGCATTGCGACGTCATTCAAATCTTACCTGTGTAAGGGACCGACCATTTAACTTGAAGGGTGGGGGGGGGGGGGNGGGGGCTATGGTTTTTTTCTAAAAAATATTTTGGATCAGATTTTATGTGAAAAAAATATTTTGGCTGCCAAAATGATGAAAAAAAAATTTCTGAATGAGGCTTTCTGCCCCCAAAAATAATGTTAATTTTGAAAAAAAATTTTTTGTTGATACGCGTACAAAAAATAAATAATTTGTTTCGCGCGAAGCGCGAAAAAAATTTTCTGTCCAGAAAAAAAAACCATAACCCCCCCTTCAGGTTAAATGGCCGGTCCCTAAACATTTTTCTATAGGCTCGATTTTTAATTGTTTGTATTAGTTAATAAAACAGTTATTTTATGCAGGTTTCAGGAAATAACAAAACTATTGTACCTCGATGATGGAAATGACTTGCAAACTGTTTTTTTCAACATCTGGCCTCAGGCAACAGTTCACAAGTCATTTCCATCACTTTTACCGTTTCCTTTAAAGGCAAGAAATAACTGTATACTGTATGCCCGCAAACATTTGATTCGGGGAGGGAAGGAGTATAAATTTTAATATTATGATATTATGAACTGAGAAAACTTCATAAATTCTGGACTTTTTTTTGTCTTGTTTACTTTTATGTGACTATCATTTACAAAAAAAAATCCGAGAAAAACAAAATGCTAGCAAGAGCCTATATCATCTATCTAGAAAATGGCTTATAAATAATATTTTTCAACGTTCTGAAATAAAAGATAAAAGGATTCAAAAAGTGGATGGAATTAGGCAAAAAAAAAAACAAAACAAAAAAACAAAAAAACCAAAAAAAAAAAAAAACAAATACAAAAAACCCAGGGCCATAAATTCACGTGTATTTTTACTGATTTCCCACACGACTTTATGTAGAGCGCAATTAGTATGCTTACACCTAATTAAGTGCACCTTGTTTTGCACCTTTAGAACAAATTATCAAAGGCATACACCAAATGATGGTAAATTCACACCTTTTCTGAAGATCGTCCATTGTTTTAGCACAGAGTCCTATGCCTCTCGGATTCATTAAAAAAAGATGTATGCATGAATTCCCATATTGAGTTAAATGTTAAACTATGTTCCACACTAGCAGTCACCTTATGTGGACTTATTAGACAGATATTTAAAAGAGTTAACAAAGATCTATTATTATATTATTCTGAAGTTTTAATTCCAATTGATGAAGAAGTTTCAGCGAAAATTCATTGAATGTATTAATTCATATATTTAAACTATTATCCTTCTTGCAGATTAAATACATAAATAAGATAACGAGTAGTTTTGGTCTTATTTGTCTAGTAGTCTCAGAGATCCTTGAACGTGTTTCACTTCAGTGTTCAATGCTTAATCATGTGTTCCCACTTTGGATGAGGTGCAGACTTGGTGGCTATATTTTTAAGGGGTTAACTAAGGATTATTGTCACAAAAATTGTGTTCCAATAGACCTAGTAGTTACTTAATGGGTCCAACCTTGATTGACCTTGTGATTATAGAGAAGATCTTTGAATGAAAAGTATTAATATAAGGTCAATAATATTTGGTATGTGGGTTTTACGATAAAACGGATGATTTTGATTTCAGTATTCTTTTGTTTTTTGTTTTGGTAATATACATATATATACATGTATTATACCAATGTCACCAGATAGTTAAAAATTAAACAAGCATTGAGTGTGTACAGTAAGAGGTATATTTGGCCCCTAAAATTAAGACCCTTATATCTGATGAAAACATGTCTCAAAATACAAAGATTCCTAAAAATAAATAAGTGCAACCATTATTATTATCGACAATGAATAATGGATCAACTTGGAGAACTATAAAGGAGTAAAAAGCAGTGGCAAATAAAAGGTGAAGAAATCAGTAGAGTGAACAGTGTAGCACCTTCTAACCATATAGAAGTGTAATTTCTATCTTCTACTGAGATATCTTCAACTGAACTCAACCATTGCAACAGTGTCAAAACATTTGATTTTTCTACACCCTGTACTACTCTCCCAAACAAAAACTAAAGTCAGTACTCCAGGATTTAATACACCAGTCTTGCTGTACCAAAAAGGATAAAAGAAGATATTCATATTTAGTGATAGGTAAAGATGTTAAACACCAAACTGATTCATGCAAAAAGTATTCAGAGGGGTGTCATCGCAATGCTGGAATTCTTGATTGATAACATATTTGAAGAATAAGAAGGAAAGTTTTCTAACATAAAATAGGGATACATATGGGGACTAAATGTACGCCACTTTTAGAAGATTTGTTTCTATATTCGTATGTAGCCAGGTTCATACAAGGGCAAGTTTAGAAAACAGACAGTAAGCTAGTATTGCGTGTTTGTTTGTTAATATAAACAATGTAAAGTTTATAACACAACTTTATTTCACCAGCTCAAACTTTGTGACTTTGCACCTCCGAGGAACTAGCAAGTGAAGGGAAGGGAAATCTATATTTCCTCCTAAAGTACAGAACCATTCCGGACTGTCACTGCATCTCCGGAAAACATTCATTTATATTTTTACCGCTACCTTCGGCAACCACAAATATGAAAATATGAANTCGGCAAAAAAAAAAAACAAAAAAAAAAAAAAAAAAAAAAAAAAAAAAAACAATATCATAAAAAGAACTTTCACACAATCTTACAAATGATCAATCATTGTCATAAGTATTCCGTATTTATGGTCTTACGACAGTTTATGCACTAATGCAATCTAGTACCCAGTAAAAGTTGTGAGTAAGTATGAAATATTTCATCATAAATAGAATGTTTTATAATATGTGTATGGTGGTCTCTGTGTATACTTTGTGACTTGTGTAGTAGAGACCCGAAACTCTTGGTTCCTTCAAATACTGTATTCCAAATATAAATGTCTTACACTCACAGATGCGGTAATCACAGTCACTCACACATGCACTCTACAATAGATTACAATATAGGAAAGCTAACAGGTTTTCTTTCTAACACAACCACACACCTTTACCACATCTATACCCGAAATTACACACTACTCTTTGGCTTATAAAGCATTTAAACAACAATTATGGGACTACGGGTAGTTGCAAACGGAAATACCATTATATCAACACACAATAAACAAAATAAATGCAAACAGTAAGAAAAAAATATATCTTTGTTCACACAAAATCTCAAATTATGATGATTGCTTCATTACTTAATCCATATATGGTCCAGAACACATTTACTGTCGTGGCGATACTATTATCACCTATCGAACTATGCAATATAAAAAAAACTGGATGGCGATACTATTATTACCTATCGAACTATGCAATATAAAAAAAAAACCTGGATGGCGATACCATTATCACCTATGTCGAAAAGTGCAAACCACAATATGTAAACAGATCAAAATAGTAAATATCCGATACCATCGGAATATATATCTACGTTAACACATCAGCATAATTAAAAATCAATACTAACTAGTGTTCCTATGTTTGGATACAAACATAAAAGTCTCCCAAATCTCCCATGGACACAGGAGATGGCTTTTTATTCGAGTTCAGCACAATCTTGACAATTCATCCAATTTTGAGCATTTCTAATTTTCCTGCCTTTTTTCCGTTACCATGGCAACAGGGCCATTTTGAATTTTTTGGCCCAAAAATGTGTTGTACTATTTGTATACATCCTTCCTGTGAAGTCGCTTTCAATTTGGAGCACTTTCAATTTTCCCACCTTTTTTCTGTTTCCATGGCAACAGCAGCGATTTTGAATTTTTTGGGCCCAAAAATGTGTTCTACTATTTGTATACATCCTTCCTGTGAAGTTTCGTTCAATTTGGAGCACTTTCAATTTTCCCGCCTTTTTTCCCGTTTCCATGGGAACGGCGGCCATTCTAAATTTTTTTTGCCCAAAAATGTGTTCTACTATTTGTATACATCCTTCCTGTGAAGTTTCATTCAATTTGGAGCACTTTTAATTTTCCCGCCTTTTTTCCGTTTCCATGGCAACGGCGGCCATTTTGAAAATTTCAAGACCCAAGTGCACCCCGCGGCATGGGTATCTATCATCCTGTGAAGTTTCATAAAGATCAGACCAATATTCTCCGAGAAAACTTCCGGACAAGTTCAGTGGCGAAGAAGTCGGAAGAATAACGAGTGATGATATGTTTGCATGCAAACACAAGTCACCCAAACCAGTTTCGATACCCAATTGCTTTTTGAAAAAATGCTGTGTTGTATATTTATCACCAATGATTGTAATAATGTGTTCTGAAATGTTTGTTTCTATTCCTTGTGTAAGAACTAGTGTCATACACACATTATCTTTTCGTCTATCAGTGTTAGTAGTACTTTGATTCACAGGTTAACACTTTATAAGTATATATATGTACTTGATTGCATCAGAAAGGAAGTTGCGTCATAATGGTTTCATTATTGATTCAAGTATGAAACCAACATTCAAAGCTTAATACTGTATGTACATTTATTGATACTTTAACGTGAAATAAAGCTATAGGGCTGTGACCTTGGCCTTTGACCTTGACCTCATTTTGAATGTCCAGACTTCCTGAACATTTTGTACATTGAATGTCTTTTAGTATCTTCAATACTATTTGAGCTATAAGCAAAAAACGCAAAATTCGGACATCAAAATCGGTTTTCGGTCCATAAAACGAAAACGGTTAGTCCGATAATTTTGGACCTTATGTAACAAATATAGATCTTAACAAGACACACATTTTTGCCATTACATTTTATCAGCTATCTATTACGGTTTATGAGTTATTTCAAAAACAAGGTCTAGGGTCAAAGTTCAAAGTGACCAATGACCTTTGACCTTGGCATTTTTAAATGTAACACATATCACCTAAGTTGAATGGAAAAGGTTTCAGGTTTCTATCTCTTACCGTTTTCGAGAAAAAGCACGCTAAAAGAGGTGACGAAACTTTCAAGGGGCATAACTCTTGAACGGTGCATCATAGAATTTTGGTCTAAATGTAACAAAGGTCCGTCATGACCTAATAAACATTTTTGCCATAACAATTAATCAGCTATCATTTACAGCTTTCGAGATATTCCAATTTCAAGATTTGAGGTCAAAGTTCAAAGTGACCAATGACCGTGGTCATTTTGGAAATTCAAAGACCTTCTTGCACATCTTTGGGTGGTTGTCTACATTGGTGCCATGTTTCATTAAGTTTGGAATACCCATCTCTGAGATAATGTTTGGACAAACTTTGAAAAATCCATTGAGGAATAATAATAATAACTAGATTTGCAATTGCAAGCAATAGCTGATGTCGCCCCTGGCAGCCAATTCGATGCTTCCATCTTGTTCGCAGCGTCAAAATCTACCTAGAAATCAATTTTCGTTGAAATCGGACAACGTTGAAATTTTGACTTATTTTTGCGGCCATCTTGGAAATGGCGGCCATTTTGAAAATTTTTTTCGTAGCCTGCACTCCGCGTTATGGTGATCTAACTACCTGCCAAGTTTCATTTGATTACATCAAACTGTTCTCTCAAAATAGTCCGGACAAGAAAGTGTGGAAGAACAATAATAATAATAACTAGATTTGCAATTGCAAGCAATAGCTGATGTCGCCCCTGGCAGCCAATTCGATGCTCTCATCTTGTTCGCAGCGTCAAAATCTACCTAGAAATCAATTTTCGTTGAAATCGGACAAAGTTAAAATTTTGACGTATTTTGGCGGCCATCTTGGAAATGGCGGCCATTTTGAAAAAAAATTCGGTAACCTGCACTTCTCGTTATGGTGATCTAATTCCTGCCAAGTTTCATTTCCTTACATCAAACCGTTTTCTTAAAATAGTCCGGACAAAAATGTGTGGAAGAACAATAATAATAATAATAACAAAGAATAATAAGAAGAAGAAGAAGAAGAAGAAAAAGAAGAAACAGAACAATAACAATATGTCGCCCCGACTACGTCTGGGGCGACATAATAATAACAAAGAATAAAACGAAAAAGAAGAAACAGAACAATATGTCGCCCGACATTCGTCTGGGGCGACATAATAATAATAATAATAGTAATAAAAATAATAATAATAAGAAACGGCAGTAAATCAATAAGTCTCCCCAAACTTTGTTTGGGAGACTTAATTATCAGATATAAGAGGCGGTGGCCTTGCGATAAGAGTTTCTTGAACTTTGTCTGATAACACAATTATAGGCAACCATTTGGCATTTTGTGCAGGTTCGCCTACCATTTGCACCAAATACAAAAATGATCCATTACTATGCTTTTTAGCGAGGACTCTCTAAAACGAATTGGTTTTCTGATTTGCGTGGTTGATCGACGTAAGGCTGACTCGTTGATGTTCTGTTTATGATTATCAGTCTGTTTGTTTTTTACATTCGAATCAGCAGAATCGACATTTATTTCTCCAATTTGATCGGAAATTTGATCACTGTTTTGTTCCCCTATGTCTGTGTCTGAATCATGTCCTAAAATGGACGTGGATTAGGAGATCGTATATGTGGGATCTTAAGTCTGTTTATGTGAACGGGATATTTAAACGTGCGTTTTGCATTTGGATCCCTCAACTTGACAAGATGATCAGAAAGCACAGAATGTACAATGTAAGGCCCATCGAATGTTGGTTGAAGCTGTCTGCCTTGGCCCGTAGGCTCTTTCTCAATATATACATAGTCACCAGGGTTCACTTTTATTTAACAAAGTTTGTCATTGGCACGTTTGACCATATCTCCTTGTGCTTTTTTATTATTCCCAAGAATTTCTGTACGAATTGTATCGAGGCGATGAGTAAAATCTGCGATATAAGAATGTATAGAATGGTGTATTCCAGTGAAGTCAGACACAAGAAGTATATTTGTCAATGGGAAATGTGGTCTTTGACCATAAATAATCTCAAAAGGTGAATAATTAGAGCTTCCATGCATTGAAGAATTGATTCAAAATATCACAGCCGGTAAAACGTCTTGCCATCGTTGATTGTTTTGAACATACGGGGTTAATCGTTCTGCTATCGTTCTGTGAGTTCTTTCGCAAGCTCCAAGGCAATGGTGAATACAGCTAGGAATTAATTCCTGTTTCAGTCCAAGTAATAAGCATACTCTTTGTGTGCATTTACCAACGAATTCATGAACTTGGTCCGAAATTAACGTTTGAGGAACACCATATGTTGTTGATAAAGAAAATATTGCCTCAGATACTGTTGTAACATCTTTATTGCGTATTGGCTGTGCAAACAGTAACTTACTAAACATGTCAACAGCAGTAAATATATATGTGTTTCCTGTAGGGGATGGTGGTAATGGTCCAAATAAATCCATTTGCCAAACGTTGAACGGTTGTGATGGTGTAGGATATGCAACAATTTTAGCTTTAGTTTTTAAGTTGGACACTTTTCGTATCTGGCACTGATGACAAGTTTGTACATAGTCAGTTATTATTTTCCCCATACTTGGAAAGAAAAAGAACTCTCTAATTCGATCTATGGTATTATTAATACCAGAATGACCTCCCATTGGTGAATCATGGGCTAATCTTATAATTTCAGTCACTAATGATGTTGGAATTACAAGTTGATATTTGGAAATGAGTTTAGTCCTGTTTGATTTTGTTCTTCTCAATCGGAATAGCACATTGTCAATTAGAATATAATCAGGTGCCTCGATTAATAATTTTCGAGACCCTTTCTGAGAATTTGGTAGTGTTCCGTCAGTTAAATAGTTAATTATTTTGCTAATGTTGGCATCTTCAATTTGCTTTTTGCTCATTTCACATATGTCCAAGTTCAACTTACGGTATAAGTCACTGTCTTTAATAAAAGTAGTATTTGCACTTTTTGTAGTCCATGGGCTGGAATAACTCCCCGTGCACCCCCCACTTCCGAACCCCACCCATTTTTTAAAGTCCGCATACATCCCCTCTTCAAAATAAGAACCCAAGTTTTTACAATTTTCATGCCCAATACGTTCTATAGCGCAATTAAACGTACCCCTACCCCAATGAAATATTGACGAAAAAACTGATATTTTCATTGAAATTGCGTAAGTTTGATGGTTTAGAGAACCCGAAGTGCATCTCAATTCCCGATTCTGAAAATTGTTTTTGGCTTTTCAATCTAATTTCACAGTGACTTCGGTATTTAGTTATTCCTCAATATAAAATAGGTTAAGACAATGTTAACATATTTTAGATGACCAAAATTTTATTTTCAAATATACCAAATACAGGGACCTTTGAATAAGTTTTGTCTTTCTTTTGCCTAATATTATTTTTAGTAAACAAATATCATTTAAAATATGTATCAAATGAAAGCTTATTTCATTTGCTTTACAACCATAACAAATAATGGCCGTTTTTAGGTAAATATACATCATATATCAATAAAACTTACCCCTACCCCAACAAATTTACTCTAAAATTGCCAATTTTTTGTCTATTTTCGCATGAAAATAACAAGAAGACGCAAAATGTGTGATGTATAGGACAATGTTGCATAAATTATATTATGATTTTATATTTTAACAGCCATTTGTTGACTTAAACTCAATATTTTGCCCGAAATTGGTGAAAAATGGGAATTTTCAACATTTCAGAATTGTCCAAAGTCCACTGCTATATCGTTATATATGCCAAATCTGGGGGATATTTCTGCAACTATGCCAATTAATTGTACCAACCGACACATTTGATGTCTTAAAACATTGCTAAGAAAAACAAGGGGTGTTAAATGTGACTCTGATTACAGAAAATCTTACCCCTACCCCAACAAATTTTCCCTGAAATTGTGAATTTTTTGTCTACGTTCACATAAAAATAACCAGAACACGCTAAATATGTGCTGTATAAGACAATAATGCATGAATTACATCGGAATGTGGTAATTCAGCAGCCATTGGTCGACTAAAACTCAATATTTCACCAAAAATTGATTAAAAATGGGAATTTTCAACATTTCAGATTTGTTCGTATTTCATCGTTAAATCGCAAAATATGTCAAATGTGTAGAATATATCTGCAGATATGCCATTTAAGTGTCCTAAGAAATACATAAATTGTCTTAAAACATTGTTTAAAAAACAAGGAGTGTTATATGTGACTCTAAATACCAAAAATCTTACCCCTACCCCAACAAATTTTCCCTGAAATTGGTGATTTTTGGTCTATGTTTGCATAAGAATAACCAGAACATGCAACACGTGTGTTGTATATGACAACGTTGCGTGAATTACTTCATGATTTGGTATTTTAACAGCCATTGGTCGACTACAACTCATTATTTCTCCCCAAATTGATGAAAATTGTAATTTTCAACATTTCAGAATTGTCCAAAGTCCACTGCTATATCGTTATATATGCTAAATCTGGAGGATATATTTGCAACTTTGCCAATTAATTGTACCAAGCGACACATTTGGTGTCTTAAAACATTGCCAGGAAAAACAAGGAGTGTTAAATGTGACTCTGATTACAGAAAATTTTACCCCTACCCCAACAATTTTTCCCTGAAATTGTTGTTTTTTGGTCTATGTTTGCATAAAAATAATAAGAACATACAAAATGTGTTTTGTATATGACAATAATGCATGAATTACATCATGCTTTGGTATATTAACACCCATTGGTCGACTTAAACTCAATATTTCTCCCCAGATTGATGAAAAATGGGAATTTTCATCATTTCAGATTTGTCCATAGTTAACTGTTAAATCGCAATATGTATCAATTCTATAGAATATATCTGCAGATATGCCAATTAATTGTTCTAAGCGATACATTAGATGTCTTAAAACATTATTAAGAAAAACAAGGGGTGTTGAATGTGACTCTAAATACCAAAAATCTTACTATACCCCTACCCCAACACATTTCCCCCAAAATTGTCAATTTTTTTTTGTCTATGTTGGGATAGAAATAACCACCACACACAAATTCTGCGTTGCATATAACAAAGTTGCATGAATACTATCATAATTTGGTATTTCAAATCCCAGTTGTCACCTTAAACTCAATATTTTGTCCAAAATTGATGAAAAATGGAAATTTTTAGCATTTCAGATTTGTCCAAAATTCACTTGTAAATCAGTATATGTGGCAAATCTGGAGGATTTATCTCCAGATATGCCAATTTATTGTCTTATCTGATACATATGTTATTTAAAAACACTATTTAGAAAAATAAGGAGTGTTCAATTTGACTCGAAATACTGAAAATCTTACCCCTACCCCAACAAAATAAAACTTAAAAATCTCCAAAATATGACCGTCTGTACATATAAATTAACAAAGCATACTTATGTTTTACTTTCTTTGCAAAAGATGCATTTGATACATCATAATATGTAATTTTGACACCAAAATATGGGTAAAATTGAATATTTTGGACGATTATCGTGAAAAATGAAAATTTTCAGTATTTCAGAATTTTCCGAAATTCAAAGTTAAATCGCTGAATAACTGCCCATATACCGGGCGCATGATCTTATTTTTGATATATGGGAGGCACTGCGTGTTTTGGTGTTTGAAAATGATATGTCATTGGACCTTTATACAATATTAAAGCTTTTCAAGCTGAATAAAATGAAACAAATTTTGTTGAATATGTGTGGTGAGGGGTAATATGTAATTTATGAGACTGTAGTTAGTCTAAAAGGCTTAAAAGCATACTTTCTAATTGCTTAGATATGATGAGACGATATTTAATCAACATTTCCAAGTTATATATCAACTTCATGAAGTAATTGCATCTCAAAGTCAAAACAGCAGAAGTTCTGAAAAACGGAAAATTCTCATTTTCATACAATTTCGGACAGAAGGGTCGAAAAGAGACCTTTTGAAAAGTTTCAATGTACTTAAATGATTTTCTTGATGTGAGTTTTAGTGAAATACACACCAGAATTCCCATTAAACATTATCTTTTTATCATTTAGAGCCTGAATATTTCAAATTTTCTCTTAATTTTAAGGGGGAGGGGTGCTAATTTTGACATTTACAAACCTATAATACGTCTGAAATTTAAATTTTTGCATACAATTTGTTGCTAACATATTATAAATTATTATTGCATCGGCAATTATTAAATATATATTCAGATTTTTACGACCCTTAAGTCAAAAAGTCGAAAATGTGAAAAATCTAAAATTCCGAAAAATTCCATTTTTCAAAAATTTTATACCGAAAATCAAAATATTATTGATTTTAATGGGTTTATTTTCCAACATTGTATCACAACTGATAGGTTAGGCATAAAAACTAGATCAAATGACGATGGTTGTTTATCTGAAAGGAATTGACAGCCTAAAATCGAGATTTTCGCAATTTTTTGCAGGCGTAGGGGTAGATTTTTTGTATCCCCTGATCATAAAATGGGCGTAAAGTACCCAAACTTGTATTCATTGTAAAGCATATTAAATTAGCTTTTATTTGATACCAAATTTCAGTACATACTATTTATCTGTAAAAAGTTATGGAGCTTAACAGATGAAACTTTTGTTAAAACGAAAATACAATAATTTTTCGGATGTACTATAAAAGTTGCCCTATACTGTCTATGCGTGCAGGTTATGTTCGTGTTAACATGTTTTGTTTTGAAAAGGGGACATAGAAGGACTGAAAAAAACCGGTCTGGTTCGGAAGTGGGGGG